>JALIZH010019924.1:0-19565 GCA_030522465.1 Rhipicephalus appendiculatus
AAGATGCCAAGAAAGCTATTCGCAATAAAAAAAATTACACCATCTCCCGCTAAAGGGAACCATGTGTAGATGTGAAGCAGCGGGCGCTAACGCTTACACTGGCGGCGGCGTGGACGCTGACGCTCATCGCAGCGTTGCGCAGGAGAGAAAAGTGGGGGAGGCGCACAGCAGGCAGTGATGGAGCACTGTTTCCTACTGGGACATGCCAATCGCTGCTAATGGGCAATGAGAGACAGAAGACTCCGACTGGACACAGAGACCCGCACTCCCGCTTTTAGTTAACGCGCACGCTGCGAATTTTTATTGTTCAACAACGCACAGGAGAAATCTCCCACCGGCACCACCTTGGAGGTCAAGATCCATTGCCATATATACGGGGTGGCCAGTGAACGGTTGTGCAGCGCGAGCAGTCGGTTTTTTCAACCAAGAAACTCGCTAGCAGACGCTGCCTGCGTCGGCGTCGCGAGGCGAGAGAGGCGGGAGCGTAGGCGAGGAGAGAGAGGGGGGACGCGCATGCGCAGTGGGAGTGTAGACGCCGCGGGCAGGGATGCCTAGAGGAGAGAGGGGGGAGCGTAGGAGGGGAGAGAGGAGGGGAGGCGCATGCGCAGTGAGGGCGTGGTTGCAGCGGGGAGGGATGCCTAGAGGAGAGGAGTTTTTTTATTTTTATTTTTTTAAAGGGTTTGCGCATGCGCAGTAAGTGTGGGCACGCGGCACACCACCACCACCGGATTAAGCTTCGCCATAAGATGCTTCACATCTAAAAAAACAGAATGCGCAGGCGCCGCTCTGCCGCGCACTTGACGAAGACTAAAGCGCAGGAATGCGCAGGAGCCAACCTGCGTCGCTCTGCCGTGCACTTGACGAAGACTAGCATAGCCCGCACAAACGTGCGGGTGACTTTTTCACGCGTGAGTATACAATGTGTCTGGTAAGAACGCGTAAATTTTTTAGCGAAGCATGTTTTTCTAAAGGCTGGTTCACACCGGCGACCAGCACCGGTCGCGCGACCATGTTAGTCGTGTTGCGACTGGTCGCAAACAGTCGCAAACAGTCGCTTCGGTCGCAAAGCGACTGCTTTTGCTCAGTCGCTCGCTGCGCGACTTTTCAGTCGCGCGACTGCAGTCGCAGGACGCCTGGAACCAATCAGCGAAGCCCAAAAGTGACGTCAGCATTTGTTTACAACCGGGCTCGTCGCTTTTTCTTTTTTTATTGCACTCCCTTGGCTCATTGATAACGAGATCCGGACGTGACTCTCTGGGTTTGCAACTTCCGGTCGCTCGCATGCAGCCTCTGCCGGTGTGAACATCGGTCGCTTTCAGTCGCTTTTTTAGTCTCCAGTCGCAAATGGTCGCGCGACCGGTGCTAGTCGCCGGTGTGAACCAGCCTTGAGTCTTAATATTCCTTTCATATACATACACTCACGAAAAAAAAAGTATAACAAGAACGAGCTTTGATTTACACGTACGGCGCACGTACTCAGACGGCATTTTTCGTGGAAGATTACTCGCCCTCTGGTGTCGAAATTATTGAACTACTGAAACAGATATATTCCCGTAAACATTGGCTTCGGCGGCACGGAGCTATGAAACCGAAAGTGAAACAGGTGCCGTTTCGTGAGCGTCTTTATTGAACCACACGTTTGTGCGGGTCAGGCCGTAAAGGACTATAGCACTCGCCGCGCCGGCCGCATACCTCGCGCACAAGCCAGTGTCCCACGACACCCCTTCTCGCCCGCTGCCGAATGCCCGCGCAGCGCGTCGGTAAATCTAAAGGGACAGTAACGAGAAAAAATGCCCCCACCTCCCCGAAGGGAATCGTGAGGAAATGCGAATGCAGTTTGCGCGCGCTTCACTCCATTTATGTATGGTGGTTGTGGTTCGAAGAAGGAAAAGGCGCCTAATTTCTGCAGCCCGGTCGGGAGCACTGCGCAGAGCCTTTTTTTTTTCTTTTTCTTGTTTTTTTAAATTTTTTTTATTTATTTTTTTAAATTTTTTTTCATACATAGCTCCGCCGAGCTCCTCCGCAGTCCGCTTTTAGTTAACGCGCACGCTGCGAATTTTTATTGTTCAACAACGCACAGGAGAAACCTCCCACCGGCACCACCTTGGAGGTCAAGATTCATTGCCATATATACGGGGTGGCCAGTGAACGGTTGTGCAGCGCGAGCAGTCGGTTTTTTCAACCAAGAAACTCGCTAGCAGACGCTGCCTGTGTCGGCGTCGCGAGGCGAGAGAGGGAGAGGGGGGAGCGTAGGAGAGGAGAGAGAGAGAGGGGGGGGCGCGCATGCGCAGTGGGAGTGTGAACGCTGCGGGCAGAGATGCCTAGAGAAGAGAGGGGGGGAGCGTAGGAGAGGAGAAGAGAGGTGGGACGCGCATGCGCAGTGGGAGTGTGGACGGCGCGGGCAGGGATGCCTAGAGGAGAGAGGGGGGAGCGTAGCAGGGGAGAGAGGAGGGGAGGCGCATGCGCAGTGAGGGTGTGGTTGCCGTGGGGAGGGATGCCTAGAGGAGGGAGAGAGGAGGATTTTTATTTTTATTTTTTTTTGAAAGGGTTTGCGCATGCGCAGTAAGGGTGGTCACGCCGCACACCACCACCACCGGATTAAGCTTCGCCATAAGATGCTTCACATCTAACACCTGCCGGCGCGCACACCTCCTCAACCTATCCTCCTGCTCCTCCTCCGCGGACAACGCCAACGCCAACGCCGGATGCCTGACATAGCCCGACTATGAAATGCATTCGCATTTAAAAAATCACAGCATATCTACGAAGTGAATGATGGTGAGTGGGCGAAGCTCGGAGGGATCATTCGGGTAACCGTGAATCCCCCCCCCGTACATTGCCCACTCGATCATGCAAAGACGTGACAACACGTGTCACGTCTTTGCATGATCCTGGGTGTTCGATCGTGAGCTGGGCACGAGCGTCGCCGACTTGTGTTCCGGGCGCTCCCAGCCTCAGACAGAGGAAGAAGATGCCACCTACTCAGACGCCGAAGTCCACACCAGTGCTCGACGCAACGCCTCGCCTCCGCATGTATCGCCACAGAACGCTGCTGTGAGTTGTGAAAGCCACGCGTCCTTGGCTATGGGTTGTGCCGCCGTGAGTGCCGGAGCCGCCGCATGCTCCGCAGATACCGGCTGCCCTGGTTTTGCTTGCGACTCACGAGAGCACTGTGGAGCTGACTACCTGCTCTCTGGTGAAGTTCACCTCACCGTTTATCACGATGGAGTCCACCTCCGGTGCTCGACTCCGAGTACCGCGTCGGCCCGACGATCCCAATTATAACAGCGCCACCTATCCTCTTTAATCGTCAACTATACGAAAACCACTAACGCCATCTAGCGATATTATATCCAAGGGAACGACCCACACCCTAAGGAGCTTCGCCCCTAAAACCACTGACGCCATCTAGTGATATTATTTTCAAAGATATATGCACACAACGCCATCTATTGAGCATTTCATAAACTAGAGGTGGCTACATACATACTACTACTACTACTAACACTACTACTACTACTACTACTACTACAGAGGAGGGAACGACCCACACCCTAAGGAGCTTCGCCCCTGAAAAAATCCATGCATCTCCACGAAGTGAATCATGACGAGTGGGCGAAGCTCTGGGTATCGTATCGGTGAGTAACCGTACGTTAGCTGAGCGGTACCTCACATAATGTAAATTTAATGCCATAAAGTGCATATAGAAATGCAAATGTGTTTCGCCTTCCAGTCGTCTTAGGCAATTCAAAGAGGATTTAGAAAATTGCTAGAGTGGAAGGATATGCTTCGAAAGTGAATCCAAAAAGCCGCCATCTTACCGGTGCCAAGATAGCATTTTAATATGGGGAATTTGTTGGGATATATAGTGCTCGACGTGTGCCTTTGTGTTACAGGTTTCCTCGAGAAGCCTCAACATCTAGGCACATTTTAGTAGAGATCAACTCATCAATACTCTTCTCGATGGGTTATATTCGTCGGGAACAGCGATCTCTTACCTTATAATTAACCTATGTCTACGTTGACGTTAATTGTAAAAATTGGACACTTTGTAGATTCCAAAGTGTGTTCGGCGAAAGCGTGTGGTCATTCCACTGACTATGCCATGTCTTTTAGATGTGAAGCATCTTATGGCGAAGCTTAATCCGGTGGTGGTGGTGGTGGTGTGCGGCGCGACCACCCTTACTGCGCATGCGCAAACCCTTTCAAAAAAAAATAATAAAAAACCTCCTCTCCCCCTCTCTCTCCTCTAGGCATCCCTTCCCGCGGCAACCACACCCTCACTGCGCATGCGCTTCCTCCTCTCTCCCCTCCTACGCTCCCCCCCTCTCTCCTCTAGGCATCCCTGCCCGCGGCGACCACACTCCCACTGCGCATGCGCGTCCCCCCCTCTCTCTCCTCTTCTACGCTCCCCCCCCTCTCTCCTCTAGGCATCCCTGCCCACGGCGTCCACACCTCCACTGCGCATGCGCGTCCTACGCTCTCTCTCCTCCCCTACACTCCCCCCCCCCTCTCTCGCCTAGCGACGCCGACGCAGGCAGCGTCTGCTAGCGAGTTTCTTGGTTTAAAAAACCGACTGCTCGCGCTGCACAACCGTTCACTGGCCACCCCGTATATATAGCACTGGATCTTGACCTTTGCCAAGTACTGTTCACATATCCATATATGCTGACGATATTTGCTTGTGGTCTTCGGCTGTAACCCGTCTGCAAGTACGTGCAAGAATCCAGCAGGCTGCCACCCTAACATGCTCATATCTCCGCAAACAAGGTCTTTCTGTCTCTACAGAGAAATGCGCATTGGTCGCGTTTACTCGCAGGGCCATGACACCATACCCTGTTTACATCAATGGTCAAAGTGTTGCATACCAGAATAACCATCGCTTCCTTGGTGTGATTATTGACAGGGACCTATCGTGGAGCGCTCACTGCACTTACCTGAAGAGAAGACTGACTTCCATCGTTCACATAATGCGATTCCTCTGCGGGAAAACTTGGGGCGCATCGATAAGTTCAATGATGCAGCTATACAGAGCACTGTTTCTGGGATTTTTACGCTACAGCTTGCCGTTGCTGGCAAATACGTGCAAGACTAACATCCGCACCCTCGAAAGTCTGCAAGGACAGGCACTACGCACGTGCTTAGGATTGCCACGCTGCACTTCAACTCACGGGACAATTATGATCGCAAGAGAGCATCTGATTCCAACATACGTCACCACTGACAATATGAGAGCCCACATTAGACACCTATGCCGAGTTCCCGGTCACCATATTGCTGCGTTGCCACTTCAGAGACCACAAGCCATGTTTTCAAAGATCATTTCTACTCACAGAGAATGCCTTCCGTCGGGCTTCACTCCAGCAGCAAGACCACTGTCGCCTCCGTAGTGCCTACAACAACCACAGGTACGCCTCACTATTCCGGGAATTACCAACAAGAGCCGTCATTCTACAGTGGTATTACGACAGGCGACATTGTCGCTACTCAACGAGAAATATGGCCAAAGGACCCACATTTACACCGATGGATCGGTCTCGGCTGACAGCTCCACAGGTGCTGTTGTTATCCCGGCGTGCCAAGTGACTATAAAGTTCAAAGTGTCTCACAGGACGACATCAACAGCAGCGGAGCTTGCCGCCTTACGTGCGGCTATCCTTTATATCGCGGAAGCCCAGCCTCAAAAATGGGCTGTCTTCTGCGACTCTAAGGCTGCGCTTCAGAGTTTGCAATCAGCGTTACGGCGAAGGGTGCACGAGCAGCTAGTCAATGAAATGAGGGAAATCCTTCACCAAGTTTCATCGAAGGGACATGACGTGGTGTTCCAGTGGTTGCCGGGACTTTGTGGCATTGTTGGTAACGACCTCGCTGATGATGCTGCCCGGTCCGCCCACGAAAACGCCCAGACAACCCCAATACCCCTGTCGAGAACGGATGCTGCAAGGGGCCTTCGCTCGTTCGCTGACACAATGTCGCAAACTTGGCAGAGCGACTCCAGTGTCGGGAACCGCCGCTTACATAAATTGGACCCATCGAGGAAGCTTCAAGTTCCATCGGACCTCTCCCGCCGGGATGCAACTTTACTGTGCCGCCTGTGGTTGGGAGTAGCTTTCACGAAGGCGTACTCTTTTCGCATAGGAATGGCAGATACCTCCAGATGTGACTCGTGTGATAGTGAAGAAACAATAGAACATCTACTGTGTTCCTGTGATAGTTTTGTGAGCGAACGCAACGTTCTACGCGCTACGCTAAACAAGCTAGACGATAGACCTTTTTCCGAAGAGAAGATCCTCGGATCGTAGGCTCCACGCGTCGCAGGCCAGCAAAGCGACGCGAGCATTGCTATGTTTTTTAAAATCGACCGGCTTAAGCGACCGCTTGTAGGCGTGCAATGGACAGGCGCACAGGTGCCCTGATGGTGCTCTCTTCCCTCTCCTCTCTTTCTTTCTTTTACTCCCTTCGTCCCTTCCCCCCCCAGTACAGGGTAGCAAACCGGACGCGCGTCTGGTTGACCTCCCTGTCTTTCATTTCTTTCATTCCTCCTTGACCTGCAAGGTGGTGCCAGTGGGATATTTCTCCTATGCGTTGTTAAACAATAAAAATTCGCAGCGTGCGCGTTAACTAAAAGCGGACTGCGGGTCTCTGTGTCCAGTCGGAGTCTTCTGTCGCTCATTGCCCATTATCATCGATTGGCATGTTCCAGTAGGAAACACCGCTCCATCACTGCGTGCTTTGCGCCTACCCAGTTTTCTCTCCTGCGCAACGCTGCGATGAGCGCCAGCGTCAACGCCGCCGCCAGTGTAAGCGTTAGCGCCCGCTGCTTCGCATCTACACATGGTTCCCTTTAGCGGGAGATGGTGTAATTTTTTATCTTTTACACTCTCAGTGGGATAACACACAAACCGAATGTGTGTGCGTTTTCTTTTTTAATTTTTTACCGTGAATCGCAGCGAGACGTGAGGCAGACGGACAGACGGATGGACGCACGGACAGACGGACGGACGGACGGAAGGACAGACAGACAGACAGACAGACAGAGAGACAGACAGACAGACAGACAGACAGACAGACAGACAGACAGACAGACAGACAGACAGACAGACAGACAGACAGACAGACGGACGGACGGACGGACGGACGGACGGACGGATGGACAGACGGACGGACACCGGACGGACGGACACCGGGCGGACGGACAGACAGACGGACGGACAGACGGACGGACGGACGGACGTGAGCATGAGACATTAAAGGCTTTCGCCTTAATACCATTTTTAGATGCAAAGCATCTTATGCTCGGGGCTGTGTCCGTCCCTCCCGCGTCCGGTCACTTTCATGAAGTAGGGAAGCGCCCACTATGCGAACCAGAACACTCTAATACAATAAGGCCGTCAACCACCACCACTGTTACCAGAGTAATAGCCGAGAGCACAGAGTGGTTGCTTAGCCATGACGGGAGGGCTCTTCGGAACAACAATGAAATGGCACTACATGGACTACTTCCCTTTAGTCGAGGTTGTCAGACAAGCCGACGGCTCCTTCTCGAGTCTACTGACCAAGATAGGAGACGGAAGGGCTCTCGACGACAGCGAAGTGGCTTTGCTGGAGAGTCGCTTCCTTACCGCGGAGGAGTCAGTCAGCCGTGCCCTGACTGACTCCTCCGCGGTAACGAAAACGTCAACACATTCAACACCTTCGTGACGGCCGCTTGCTCCGAAAACAACGACCCAAAACAACATCAAGTCGTGCGTGCCCAGGACACCTTCCTGGGATGCGCAACGAAAGAAGCCATGGACAAGGAGAAGGTGGCCAAGATGTCTAACGCAGAATTCGCTAACCTACCCAAGCAAATCCTACTAGCCTACGACAAGCCCTACATGATAACGGCTAACATAGACGTCATCGACGGCCTCGTAAGCCGCGCAGTGGGAACCCTAAAACTGCGTGAACGAAGAGTCGTGCAGCAATCCCATCAAGACCAAGAAGACATGTTTCCCAGACGATTATGGTTACAGTTCGACGTTCCCACAACGGGGAAGCTCGCTCGACTTCACTCCAACCACGCAGTGAGCGAGGCGAAACGTTTGGGCTACGACGTTGACACGACGCGGATACCCATAGAACCGCGCCACTTCACGTTGACGATCCACCGCAAGAGCGGTGTCGCGTGCAAACGAACACAATTCCTCCTGGTCCAGGCGAGCGCCATAACCGTACACAAGTCCCAGGGAGGAACCTTCTCTTCCATCGTATACGAATACTCGAAGACGCACCCACAGAAACTCGTCTACGTTGCCTAAGCAGGTGCACCAACATTCAGAACCTCTACCTGACTAGCGCTGTCGGTGACCATCGCTTCCACCACAAGAACAACAACGTGGACAAGATCATGATCGACGAATTCAAACGTCTCGACACCGTCACTCAGCGTTACCTCCGCGCTTTCCGAGAAGACGTCGACCCCGAAACGGAGTTCACTATAGCACTGCTAAACAGCCAGTCCCTCAACGCCCACGCCAGAGACATCGAACGTGATCGCGTCCTAACCAAAGCAGACGTGCTCTGTCTCACAGAAACGTGGAACGCCGCAAGATCGTAGATGGCGTCGCCATAAACGATCCTTGCAAAAGTCTTAGATCTACAACCTACCGGCTAAGGACACAGCGCAGAGCACTCGGCCGCTAGACTCTACTTTGACAACGACAACGACATCGTAATCATGACAATGTATCTCGCACCCAAGATCTCCAGAGGGACCGTCGAATGGCACACTACACAAAGACATACAGACACGCGCCCTTCGTACTTGCGCCCTTCGTTGCTGGTACACCACATGCTGACGTGTACTCGTTGCGATGCATTTCCTACGACTCTGGAAAAGCAAAGGCCATCGTCTTCAAAACGCCCCGTGCACCGACGCTAGGAATCGCATACGTTCCTCTAAATAAATAAACACGCAACCACCACATTCTCCCTCCTCTCATATACATTCTCATTGATCCTCTCAATAAAATTACACAATCTCCAGATCAAGCTAACCATCTCTCCACTGCTTCGCATCCACACATGATTCCCTTTAGCGGGAGATGAGACAATTTTGTCTCGCATATGTTTCGACTGTTCTATACCGTGACCACAACGGAAGACAAGGCTAGGTCCTAAGGAACTTGGCCCCTAAAACAATTTTCTAGGGAGAGCTACATTGGCCATATTCTCGCCGTTCCGCTGTGGCCGGTGGCCGCACCGCTCGCCGCGTCATATGGCATGACGTCAGAGGAGTAGCCAGTGAAACCGCGTTGCAACCGCGTTTCCAGTTGAAAGTCAGCGTTGCGTGTGTGTGCGTGTTCTTCTCTGTCCGCGTTCAGTCAGGCTGTTCAAACTTAACAGAGGAGGAGCCGGCGTTGCATCGCGCATATATATATATATATATATATATATATGGAAGGGGCGGCTCGGTGGGATTCGTTGGAAGATATGGTGAGTCGGGTAAATCCCACTACTCGCCACCGGTCCGTACTATGCATATCGTGAGTTAAAGCTTCATCGTTACTGCCTAAGCCATTATCTTTGGTTTAGCAGCCGTGGCAGAATACCCGACGAAATTTGCAAACGGCGATGAAGTTTCTTATCTACAACAAAAGACACAAATGTGGATCTCTACGGTAAATCATCTATTTGAAACACCATCTCTTGAAACATATCTGCGATGTGATGGTGCTTTAAGCGCTCGACACATGGTGCGATTCCACATCCGATCCGATGTGCGACGCCGCACGCGACGTACGACGAGTCACGACACATGGGGCGAACGAGCAATCAGCGCGCAGGCTCCGCCCACATACGGCACCTCAGCTTGCACGTTCGGAAAACATCGTATCTTCATTAAGTACAAAACAAACAACCTCACGCAGCCATGCTTCGTTCTCTAAGAAAATTGCCAACAAAGCTGCGCGTTCGCGAGCTACAATCATCGCAACAGCCCACATTCACTTACGACTACGAGCGTAGGCCTAGCTAGGCCGACGCTTTCGGTAGCGCCGCTTGCGCTCAAACGCGAGCTCATTGTCGAGCGCTTTTTTTTTGCCAACACGATTAAAACTTGTACTCTTATATGACGCCTTTACATGCGCAATTGGTGTTATCGACGGCCTCGACGTGAAGAGCAAGGGTGGGAACGAAGCGAGCCGGTTCGCCGAGACGGCCGGTGCCACTGTTTAGGCCTACCTGGTGAAACGGCTTTCCTTGACGGCTCGATATCTTGTTGGTGGTTCGGAAACGGACGTCGCTTTGCAGAAATGACACACTGCAAGCATCACTTTATTCAATCATGAGGTGCTTCACAAGAGAAACAGTTTATCCAATGTTTTTCATGCCACCGACAACGACGATATCCACAAATACCAGGACGATCTGAGCCATCGCAGCCATCGCAGCGGCGAGGAACGAACCAGCAGCACGGGTTAGCACGGGCGCCACCAGTGGCGCCCCTTGTCGTGCTCCCGCGCTGCCATTGGCTGCGGCCGCCAGACCGGTGCGGTAGCCGCGCCGCCGCGCGGCTGCATTCAGCAAGTTGGATGCCCGCGCAGCGTGCGAATTGGCGCCGCATGCTGTTGGAACCTGTTGGACGTCTGTCGGTTGCGGCTGTTGGCACGAACTGCCGTACGGCAAATCGCATCCGTATTCGCGCCATGTGTCCAGCACTTTACTCGCCACCAGTCCACTAAAAAAAATCACCGCCCAAGCACTCCGTACAAATGGTTAACCAGCGAAGCTGAAATGTGCGGCCCCAGTGTTTAGCAATGGGTTCAACCCGACGCTGCACTGAAGCCTTCCACAATTATCGTGGCCAGGTTGTGGTCGAACCTAGAGCACTGCACGGGCCGGCTTTTTCCGGCCCGGGCCCGGCCCGGCCCGAAAGCGCCATGCTCAGGCCCGCCCGAGCCCGGCCCGGTGTTTTTAAATACGGCCCGTACCCGGCCCGGGCCCGAAAGGCCCATTTCAAAAAATTATTTTTTGAGCATAAACGAGGCGCTGTCCAATCTTCGCTTATAGTCAAGATACCAGCCACGCACAAGATAGTTCCTGGACAGTGTTGTGAGAACTTATGACAGTGTCACGATTTTCACTGGTACTGTGTTTACCATCGGTTAATTACGCCCGTAACACTTTTGCGAAAGAATTGCAGGGGGGATATATGAGGAGGCACAGCTGGCTGTCCATGCACGCAGCGCTAACCATGCAATGTTATTATTGCATTTCAAAGAACGACTACAACATACAGCGCCCACAAGAAGTGGAAAAAAGCGGACATTTATAGTCGAGCTTACATTAATTGCTGACAAGCTGGGACTATTGAGTAAATAGAGCAGAACATATCCTGCAAACTTGGTTTGTTGTGCAATGCAACGAGAGAGAGAAAAAAGACGTGCTCTAACTACTCCTGGGAGGGTTCGCCAGGCTGGGTCGCTTGTTCCGGCTTAAAGGAGGAAGAAAGTACACCTTTCTTGCATAACTTGTCACTCTCCTTAAACTCGACGTGTCCGAAAACAAATGCTGGGAGGAGAATCGTGACGCAGTGGAGTCCAATAGTAAGGTCATATTACGGTTACCTAAAAATCTGTAGCAGGGCCAATTGAATATTTTTCTTTAATTTCCTTACGTAAAATTAAAACGAATAAATCCATCAGTCAATGAAACGAACTTTATTTCTCCCCAATATATATAAGAGGATGGTGGAGAAAGAGCCGCATAAACTGTAGCTTAACAAATCTCAGGCACTCTGCAGAGTCAAGCAGCAAATAAGCGCGGTACAGCATTATAATACTGCAGGATGTAACAAAAAATATGTAAATATGCAAAACTTAAGCACATAAGAAATACTTGTAGCAGACACTGGAAAGCGTTTACTTGGCTGATACATTAGGATACACAAAGTTATGAATAAAATACTTCGTAACGAAGATAATCTTGCAGTAGGAACAACAGACGATACAGTCAATCCAAGAAAACACATCTGATAACACTAATAATGATTACGAAGAAATATAATTGAACGACAGGACATCGCATACCTTTCACGAAAGATTAGATACAAAATAAGTGCAGCAATAGAATGAATGAAATCTCAACAGAAAATAGAAACCAGAACAGTCGGCTTTTTTCTTTAACACGTGAAAAATCGAAAAATGAGTGTCCTGGTCTTTCCTTTCGCACTGTACATCTGTGATAGTAAAGCTTTGTGACTGTAGTAGAGCGAAGAAAGCTTAAAAACTGCTAACTTACCTCAGAGTCAATTCCAGTTATGTCATCGACTGATGAAGTAGCCCTAGCAACTCATGAGGCTATGAAATCAATCCCAGTTGAAGAGCCGGTGGTGCCGATGAACAGTGTAATCGACGTCAATAACGTTCGGTGACGCTGAGGTTTTCTTAATGTAACGAGCAGTTCATTTACAGAATTGTAGAACTACACTCGGCACCGTGACTCTGGTTTTCCACTTGGCCCCTTTTGAAATGTCGAGCCAGAGAGAGAGTGAGTTGATATTTCTGCAGGAATCACGTGACTCTCGTGAAGCGTGCGTCGATTGGCTTCCGTGATGAAGACGCTGCCGTGTGCGCCGTACATAGCACGCGTTCGGCGTTCGGCGCCGCTGCGGCGCCGTGGCTCGCCAACGGAGACGGGCGCCGTGGTGGCGCGGCGCCTACGCCTTTCTCTGTCTATCCTCGGTCTTTTAGAATTCGTTGCGTTGGTTGCGTGTCTCGTAATTTTGTGTTCGACCGAACATGCGTATCTTCGTAGTCGCGTTGACCAGTCTACACAGTCGCGAAGGCGGAAGCAGGCGCAGCGGGCATGCGAGCGCAGCTGCATACTCGAAATGTTTCCCATGATACCGATGGGCACATCTTATATGCACTAATCTGGGCAGTGCACCGTTGCTTCACTCTTGCCGCAGTGCTGCTCAGCTATACCATTTCTTTTGATACACGGTACCCAAGTACGTGTTTCACTCAATATATTGGCGGGAACATATATGAGACAATTTCCAGAAATTATATGTAACATACCGACGGAGACAAAATGCGAGACGTCTTGTATTGTGCGATTTCAGTGCACGCTAATGCACTTCAGGTGGTCTAAATTACCCGGAGCCTTTCACTGCAGCGTCTCAGATAGCCTGAATAGGCTCGGGACGCTAAATGCCCAAAAACAACAAAGCCAAACAGCATTATGCGCCATTGCCGACGTGTATGAGAGTCGGGCCTGATACGGTCCTGACCCAGGCCCGGGCCCGGCCCGGGCCTGAAGCTCATGGGCCCGAGCCCGGCCCGGGCCCGATCTAACAATTTCTTACCCGGCCCGACCCGGCCCGCGGGCCGGGCCAGGCCCCAGGGCTTTCGGGCCGGCCCGGGCCCGTGCAGTGCTCTAGGAACCACAGGCGGTCACAGACGTCGCAGCCGAAGCCAATGTTCCACTGGAGAAACTCTCGCCCAAAGCGGGCGTTCGCACCGGCGAACGCGCTCCCGCAATCACGCCGGCGCTGTTCTTGCAGCGTTGGACCTTGGAAGCGTCGTACCCAAGCTCGCGCGCCAATGGCGCGCGAGCTTGGGTACGACGCTCAGAACGACGTAACTGATAGCACAGCCAATGGAGACCGCTCGTGACACAGGTGCCGAGCGGTTTTTCGTTTCTCCTAGCCATATACAGCTTTCGCTGTAAAATGAAGGCAACAGTTAGCCCAACATAATAGCTGACGACGTTAGTGGAGCTGAAACATGCTGCCCTACATGCCGTAGGGAACTGAAACCGGGCATGTAAGGAAGAAGAAACACCTTAGAGTAAGCTGCGTTTCAACGAAGTTTTCCGACGCAGTTTTCCGACGGTGTCGGTGCCCTGTTTCAGGCTTGTCACCACTAGTGCCTCATCAAGGAAATCTCTCTCAAAACAATGTGGCAAATTACCTCGGTCAGGCCCTTCTTCTGTCACTCATTGCCCATTAGCCGCGATCTTGCTGTGGGAAACACCGGCGCACACTGTATGCTTCGCCCCTCCCCAGGTTTCACGTACGTTAGTGGAGCTGAAACTCCCTTCCCTACATGCTTCGACCCTTCCCCGTTTTTTTTTTTACTTCACTGGCCTGATTGTCGTCGGCTGGTGACAATCAGGCCCATGGTGCACAAGCAACAAGGTTATTTTCCGCAAGAAACACCAAACCTTTTAGTTCGCCTGTTCTCGGGAGCCTCGACTACCGATCGGCAGCGTTTTCTGTTTATGCTCAAAGAGTGTTGCAGGACCCCTTTAACGAAATGACAACTGGGACAGCGGCTGTTACATTAAAGGAGTACTGACCCGAATTTTAAAAATTTTCGGAATGTTGTTTTAAATAAAACTACTGGTGTCGAGAAACCTATAAAGAGTGTCGTAGTGCTTGGGAATGTATTGGATATATTTTTTATACCGCTGCCAAAAAACAGCAATTTAGGTTTCGGTATCGAGGGGGCGGCTTCTCAGTGACGTTTGAGAGCAGTGTGACGTCACGGGAAGACAGCAACTGGCGACGTACTAACGGCAAATCTGTCCTCTGCTCGTGGTGCACGTAAACAACGATGATTGAATTGTTGTCCAGTGACCCTGAGAGCGATTTCTGCGATTTAGGCTGCACGCAGTACAGCATATTTGACTTCACAGCATATTTGATTTCACGTTTTTACTGCATGCGGACATCTTTTTAGGAACATTGTTTCAGGAAAAGAAGGTACAAATATTCTTGAGCCAGTAAGAGAGCGTTCTAATAAACATGCAATTAATGACAACAGATTTATTTATAAACTGTCGTTGTCACATTAGCATGTAGAGCGCGCGTGCAGGAGGAACCGAGAGCTACAACATCTGGTTAGGAACTGTTTATTGTTTCCCAAAAACGCGAGCAGGCGCGCGGGCGATGCAAAAGGGAAAGAGGAGAAATGGGAGAGAAGGCGCACGGTTCGAGTTGTCCCCTGTCTTCCCCGCGCCGCCCAGCCGGCGGCGGCGGCCAAGCACGAGAGTTTTTATTTTCTTTCTTTGCGATGCCGCAGGCGCCGGCTTCTGGGCGCGACGTAAGAGGATGCGCTACAGAGCTCCCCCCCCAAGTGAGGAGACCATTGCGACGAACGATTACCATTGCTATGGGCAAAGAGGGTCCCAGTGGACCTTCAGCGTAGTACGGGATGGGGATGAATGACAAAGGGACAAAGGGGAGGGGGGCACAGTGAGGCAAGACGCCGAAACAGAAGAGACCGCGTTTTCACTGTACGCTGGCTTCAGCCTCTCGAGTGCTATAGTCTCACGCGATCCATTCATGTCCACAACAAAGTTCGAGGGGAGGCGCTCCAGCACGGGGAAGGGTCCGAGGTAATGAGGCTGCAGTGAACCACGCACAGGCCCGTACCGCACGAACACGTGTGATGCTCTTTCTAGGTCTGGCATGATGTAAGCTGCCCGGGCTTGGTTGGGGCGCGTCGGCTGCGGTCGAAGATTCCGGAAAGCTGTGCGAAGCAGGCTCACATATTCACTGGCTGTAGGAGCACTTGGGGGTGTTGTGGCGTCGAAAAAGTCGGCCGGGAGGCGAAGCGTGGTGCCATAAACAAGCTCTGCTGTGGTGCAGGAGAGGTCTTCTTTGTATGCGGATCGGATGCCCAGAAGGGTGAGGGGAAGTGCCTCGACCCATTTGTTTCGGGACCCGTGCGCTGTCAATGCCGCTTTGAGGTGCCGATGAAAGCGTTCGACGAGGCCGTTTGTTTGGGGGGTGGTAAGCAGCTGTTCTCAAACGGGCCGTTCCGAGGAGCTTTAGAAGTTCTGCGAAGAGCGATGACTCAAACTGACGGCCACGGTCAGTGAGTATTGTTGTCGGGCAGCCAAATCGTGCAACCCAAGTGGAGACGAACGCTTCTGCGACTGTGGCTGCTGTAATGTCAGCAAGTGGCGTTGCCTCAGGCCACCGGGTAAAGCGGTCAACGCATGTCAACAAATACCGGTGGCCTTGGCAAGGTGGAAGCGGCCCGACAATGTCAACGTGCACCACCGCGAACCGCTCATCAGGTTGCAGGAAACGGCGGGCCGGCGGTACCGGATAGCGGTGAACTTTAGCACGCTGGCAAGGTGCACACGCGCGCACCCAATCTCGAACGTCCGCGTTCATGCGAGGCCACACGAATCGAGCTGCGATGAGCTTTTGCGTTGCTCGAATTCCAGGGTGGGCGAGATTGTGCAATGAGTTGAAGGCTTGCTTGCGAAAGGCGGCGGGTAGAAATGGGCGTGGTGTGCCTCCTGAGGTGGAGGTGTCACAAACAATGGGTACCGTTTGAATGTTTACTGGTTCCAGTTGCAGGGAGGTAGTCGCTTTGCGCAGATTTGTCAAGTCCGGACAGCTCTCTTGCGCTGTTGCGAGCTCTCGGAGGTTGAATGGAAACGAGGCTGTCGAGCTGTTTGAACGACTGCGCGTGACGGCGTCCACGCGGCTGAGAGCGTCCGCCGGGGCGTTATCGCAACCGCTGATGTGTCGAATGTCCGTCGTAAACTCCGATATGAAGGAAAGCTGGCGTACCTCACGTGGCGTGTATGTGGACTCGGAACGACCGATGGAGTAGGTCAGGGGCTTGTGATCGGTGTAGATGGTGAACGATCGGCCTTCGAGCAGGTGGCGGAAATGGCGCACTGACAGGTACATAGCGAGGAGTTCTCGGCCGAACACACTGTAGCGTGTTTGGGCGGGGTTCATGCGTTTCGAGAAGAAGGCAAGGGGTTGCCAATCTCCATCAACTTGTTGTTAAAGAACCGCTCCCACCGCAGAGTTGGATGCGTCGGTCATGAGCGCCAATGGACAGTCCGGATTTGGGTGAGCGAGAAGGGTGGCTTCGGCCAAGGCACGCTTGACGGAAAGAAAGGCGTTCTCCGCGGCACTGTCCCACGCTAGTGTGGCAGACTGCTGTTTGCCGCCAAGCAAACGATCGAGCGGTTCCAGTAGCGCGGCACAGTTTCTTACAAAGCGCCGGTAAAAATTCACCAGACCAAGAAACTGGCGGAGCTTGGTGAGCGATGTCGGCTTGGGAAACTCCACGATTGCATTCACTTTGTCGGGAAGTGGGCGGATACCGTTGGTGTCTACGTAATGGCCGAGGAATGCGAGAGAGCGCACTCCGAATTCACACTTCCCGCTGTTGATGACGATCTCGTTGGCTGCCAGCCTCTCAAAGAGAAGCCGGAGGTGTTGCACATGCTCTTCGAAGGACGAACTGGCTACCAGCAGATCGTCCACGTAGGCAAACACGAACGGTAGTCCGCGCGTCACTGTGTCAATGAAGCGCTGTGCAGTTTGCGCAGCATTTCGCAGTCCGAACGGCATACGCAGAAATTCGAAAAGTCCGAACGGTGTCGTTATGGCTGTTTTGGGGATGTCTTCTTCGGCCACGGGGATTTGATGGTATGCCCGAACAAGATCAATTTTGGAAAATATTGTGGCACCGTGCAGAGCAGAGGTGAAGTCTTGGATGTTGGGCAGTGGGTACCGGTCAGGGACGGTCTTGGTGTTCAGGAGCCGGTAGTCTCCTCATGGTCTCCAATCACCTGATTTTTTAGGGACCAGGTGGAGGGGGGATGCCCAACTGCTGGATGACGGTCGAATTATGCCAAGTTCCAACATGTGCTCGAACTCAGCGCGGGCCACTTTGAGCTTGTCGGGGGGCAAGGCGCCGTGGACGGCAGAAGACAGGTGGACCAGATGTTATTATGTGGTGCTGAATATCGTGAGCAACAGGTTGAGTCCAGTCAGGTGGTGATGTCAGGCATGGGAATTCATTTATCATGGCGGCGAACGGTTCTGAGGCAACTGCAGCGCAGGAAGGTGCCACATCAGTAGTTGCGCCCGTAACGATGCCTTGAACAGACAGGCTCGTTGCTGAGTCCAGAAGACGTTTGTGTCTGAGGTCGACGAGCAGCCCATGCTTGGCAAGAAAATCTGCCCCTATTATCGCGGACCCGACGTCGGCGACTAAAAACACCCACCGGAACAGTCTGCGAAGCCCCAGGTTCAGCGTGACGGAACGTTGCGCGTACACAGGAATGCGAGTGCCATTTACAGCTTGAAGGTATAAAATGGCAGGCAAAGTACGTTCTGACCTTGCGGCAGGAAGGACGCTGACTTGTGCACCGGTGTCGATGAGAAATTTCTCGCCTGTGGTGCGGTCGGTGACGTGGAAGAGGCGACATTCTTCAAGGCCCTGACCGCTTGTCGCCGCTAGTGGTCGGCCGGCGGGTTTCCCGTCCAAGCGCATGGCAACAGGCAGTGGCGGGCTTCTGCGCCGAAACGGCGATGGTAGTAGCACAGGCGTGGATCAGCAGACTCACTCCGATCTCGTTCTCCGGCCCGGTGGGGGGTTGAAGATCGACCGCGGTGTCGTGAACGGCGTGGAGCGTAGTCTTGTCGCGTGGCTGCCACGAGTAGTTCCTCGAGTCTGTCGCAGAGGTGGTCGATGTGGGAAGGAGTGGTGGTAGCGGTTGTCAAATTAGGTGTAGCACATGACGACGGGGGTTGTGTCGAAGGAGTGCTGACGGCAGCGACTTGGAAGTGTTGCGTCGCCACTTCCATGACTTTGTCGGCGAGTGCAGCGAGCGACGGTAAATCCATGGTGGAAGCGGTAGCCAGCACCATCTGTACGTTGGACGGCAAGCGTTGGAGAAACAGCTCGCGTAGCACTGCATTGTCCATTGCGTGGGCGCGTGAACCGAGGAGCTGCATCATCTGACGAAGGAGCTGCGTGGGCCTCCGGTCACCGAGCTCCGCAGTCGAGAGCAACTGTTGAATTCGCGTCCGTTCTGATGCAGCGGTTCTGTCGAGCAGCGCTCCCTTAAGTTCGTCGTAGGGAGCTGCCGGGAGGTTCGTCCTGAAGGATACCAGGATGTCGGAGACTTCTTCTGCTGCTGCGGGTGGCAGTGCACTGACGACGTGGTGGTATTTCTGAAGCTGCGATGTGATACGGCAGATGTGGAACTGAGATTCTACCTGCAGGAACCAGACGGCTGGGTTGCGCTCCCAGTACTGTGGCAGGCGTAGGGATACCGCAGAGACTGCGTCACCGGGGGGCGTCTGCAGAGTGGGAATTCTGGCCGATGGTAGGGGGGATCTGCCTGATCATGTGGCATGGTGGTTCCAAGCGTCAGTTGTGCGTCCGGCTCTGCGAGGGACATGGCTCTAACTTGAATTAAGGGCGTGTATGCAACAGGGTCACCAATTTGTAGAGCGCGCGTGCAGGAGGAACCGAGAGCTACAACATCTGGTTAGGAACTGTTTATTGTTTCCCAAAAACGCGAGCAGGCGCGCGGGCGATGCAAAAGGGAAAGAGGAGAAATGGGAGAGAAGGCGCACGGTTCGAGTTGTCCCCTGTCTTCCCCGCGCCGCCCAGCCGGCGGCGGCGGCCAAGCACGAGAGTTTTTATTTTCTTTCTTTGCGATGCCGCAGGCGCCGGCTTCTGGGCGCGACGTAAGAGGATGCGCTACAAGCAAAACGACCATGACTTCGCGTAGATACACCGGAG
>JALIZH010019925.1:0-11968 GCA_030522465.1 Rhipicephalus appendiculatus
ACTCCACGACAGTCCACCCGAAGCGACACAACGAAAACGCAGGATTCACACGAACGCGCTGCACGAACCAAGCAAAACAAAACAAGCGACGCCGTTGCCAGGCAGCCTGGCGTCGCCTTCAGGCGGTACCACAAGTAGGCACCACAATGAAAACATTAAACTTGTCGACGTCAGCGTTCCTCGCGCGTCATCACTCAGCGCCTGAGGCGTGGCCTAGGAGCTAGCTGAACACGTCAAAATAGAGTCGATGTTGCATGGCATGAACGCGCCGTTGAGCCTTTGTACGCTCTTTGCGCTCGATATAGGATAACTTCTATGTAACGGACGCAATTCATACTTCGCTAAAAAAACTCATTCATACCAAGCAATCGAGTGAACGCCACATCTCGAGTTTGAAATGTGGTGTCACTGCTCCTTTAAGTACACGGAGCATCTCTCGTTGGTAGAACTCCGGTGCCGTGGAGATTCCGAAAGGAAGCCTCAGGAACTGGAACCTCCCGACTGGGGATATGAAGGTGGTGTATTCACGACAGTCCTTGGCCAGAGGAACCTGACAGTATCCTGCTCGCGCGTCTAGGCGGCTAAAAACGGTTGCACCAGCTAGTTTTGCAAGACACTCGTCCACAGTAGGCATAAACACGCGTTCACGTATTATTTGTTGATTCAGTTGGCCATAGTCAACACAGATGCGGAGCTCGTTGTTCTTCTTGTGTGCAACGACCATTCGGAAACACCATTCGGTCGCATGCTCAATCTTCTGATGACACCCATGTCCTCCATCCTTTTTAGCTCTTTCTTCACAAGTGGAGGCAGTAGAAGTGGCACGCGCCTAGGGTAGGTGACTGCATATGGCTTGGCATCATTTTTTACTTTGATACGGTACTCAGTCTTCATGAATCCAAGCCCGCAAATGAGCTTCGGGTAAGATGCCAAATTGTCCGGAACATCCGTTGCTTGTGTGCGGGTTTCGGCTAACTCGAGAGGGCGTTGGAGAATCCCGAGTGCTTCTATAGCTGGTCGACTAAGCAGCGCTTCTTTGATTCCTTTGATCAGGCCCGTAGCCAGAAACTTTTTTCGGGGGGGGGGGGGGGGCGCCCGTTGAAAACCTTGAAAACCCCCCTCTACTCATTATTTTTTCTCTGGGAAACGCCCCACTCAATCCGAATTTCGGGGGGGGGGGGGGGAGGGGCCCCTAGGCCGTCTGACCTGAGCCTATCAGCGGCTGTTGCGTTGACTTGATAGGCCCCATGATGTTGCTGTCGTACTCGTCATGTGCGATCGCGGTCACATCCGCGCCTGTGTCGACCTTGAAGGTGAAAGGAGACTTGTTCAGAGTGGCAGTAATCCGCCACGGCGTATTTTCTCCCACGATCATTTCACCTAAATATAGCTCTTGGTCGTACTCGAGAGCTCGAGAAACCATCCTTCGGCTTTGACAGGCACACATAGGCACAGTAGGCCTTTTTTCCCACAATGGTTGCAAGTCTTGTTCGCCGCGGGGCACTGTGTCTTCGTGTGGTCACGCACACCTCCACCACGCCACTTGCAGCGATCATCTCCCTTTTTGCCCATGCGTTGCGGCCACGACCTGGAGGGGGGCCTTCGTTTCGTTTCGGCGATCTTTCGAGTTCGCCTGGCTGTGTAGTTCGCCGACGTCGAGACTCGACTGTTCGATAGAGCGGATTTCTTTGTGTTGCAGAATTCATGCTCGCTGAATTGCTAGCAGCTGTGATCGCCTTCTCAAGAGTGAGTTAGGGGTCACGTTGCAACCTCTCACTGAGTTTCACATCTCGTAGGACTAACTACGAGCCTGTCCCGTATTAATTCGTCCTTGAGAGTTCCGTAATCACATCTTTCAGCCACTATGAATAGCTCGGTCACGAACGTATCGATGTTTTCGTGCTGCTCTTGTTTCCAAGAGTTGAACCGCGCTCGATCATAGATGACAAAAAAGGGGCCCCTTTTTCGTGCGCTTTTCAAGGGGAGTTTTCAAATTGAAAGAAAATGTAGGAGCGTTCAGTGATAGAAAACACGCTCAAGCTCCTGTGACATCTGCATACCGCCAGTGGTAAATGGTGTCTTTAAATAGCTTGCCGTTATTACGCCAGCGCATGCATGGCATGTGGCTGAGTGGTCTAACGCAGCGCGCTGCGGAGCGAGGTGTCGCTGGTTCGAACCCCGGTCGGGTGCCTTGGAATTTTTTCTTCTGATTTGTTTTTCTTTGTGCCTTTTTCATATATACACATACATATACATATCCGGGGCATGACGGCGACGGCAAAAATCAGCCCTAGAGTGTCCATATAATTGACACAAAGATGGTCCTACGGCCGTCATACTTTGATATAAGGCAGCTTGTATTACCCTGCAAAATATCTTTTCAGCGATGCATGTGTTTAGAAGTAAAGCCGATTTTAAGACGATTGGTGCCATTTTTGCTTTTGTAAGCTGGCTTGGCCACACAATGTTGCAGTGAAACCTACTCATAAAGACAAAAAAGCAGTGCGCCACTGTCTGGAAGCGGATGATGCGATCTTGTAGATGGCCTTGACAAGCAAGTGTGCACCGCGATGGCGGTGTCGTGGATGTGAATGTGTCGCGGTAGACTCTGCACAGTGGTTTGAACGCTTATGTGCAGGTTCACAACCTGGCTCTCGATACTTATCTGGCCTCCATTACGTCACCTCTGCGGTCATCCGCCATCACAAAATCGAGTGGCTCACAATTTTAACGCGATAGCGTTAAAGAGCTCGTTTCCTAGAAATTTCGGAGTCGGCGTCGGTGTCGGCGTCGTTTGTTGTGAGCGAAAAATCACCTTGTATGTGACCGAAAAATCGAGAAAGAGGCAAATAAAATATATTACGTAAAATGACACGAGGCGTGGTTATTTCCAAGTGTATTTACACTGATTCGTATAGCATCGATCAAGATGGAGGACAGCGCGCACGGCGGACAGACCAGCCCTCTTCTTTGTCGCCTTCTGTACACAGTATGTCTGACCTTTGAGCTATGTTAGCTACGTTGCATTACCCCCCGGCTGTAAAAGCACGTCTTGGTGCACTTTACACATGGTCTTCAGAAGACGGGCGGTATGGCTTTAGCCTACTGACGTGCACTACGTCACTGGGCGTGGTTACAGGCAGGTTAGTCTCAGAGACGGGAACGATCTCATAAGTGACGTCCGTTACTTGGCGGATGATACGGTAAGGACCCATGTACCGAGATAACAACTTCTCTGATAAGCCGACACGACGAACGGGAGACCACAGGAGAACTAGAGAAGCGGATGAGAAGCGAACGTCGACGTGTCGGCTGTCGTAGAGGGTCTTCTGGGTTACTTGTGAAGCCGACAGCCAAGAGGGGGCGTTCTGACGCGCGTGGTCGGCACGAGCAAAAGCGTCACGTGCGTATTCGCTAGGCGAGGATGTAGTAGTCGGAAGCAGGGTGTCCAGTGGTAAAGTAAGGATCATGGCCATATAAAAAGAGCACATAAAAAGGTAAGTAATCAGCGGTGTCATGACGCGATGAATTGTAGGCGAAGGTCTCGGGAGGTAGCGCCAAGTCCCAGTCATGGTGGTCATGGATTAGACATACATTGCGAGCATGTCCGTGAGGGTGCGATCCATCCAGGCGCTCGATGAGGCCATTTGTTTGGGGATGGCACGAAGTGGTCAACTTGTGCTGCGTCGAGGAAGAGCGCCAAAGATCTTCGATTACACGTGACAACAACGTGCGGCCGTGATCCGTGAGCAATTGGCGAGGAGCGCCATGGTGTAGAATGACATCGTGGAGCAAAAAGTCGGCAATGTCAGTAGCCGTGCAGGCGGTGAGCGCTCGAGGGATGGCATACCTGGTCGCATGGTTTAAAGCAACGGCGACCCACTTGTTGCCAGAGCTTGACTCAGGAAAAGGACCGAGAAGGTCTATACACTAACACGGAACAAAGCAATAAAACGGATAGTCCGCGCTGGTCCTTGTGAACTCTTCGTTGTGTCTTCGTGACGTGTGCGCAAAATTTTCATAACGGAAGAAAGGTTAGGTAGGGATGGAGATCGGTTGAAGACGTCCAGTGGGAAGTGCGGTAGGTCGCTTCCGATGTTCGCATTTATCGCAGGAGGAGATGTAACGTCGAGCGAGCTGGGCAAAACCGCGCCAGAAGGTGCGGCGCCGAACGCGGTCTTACTTGTGCGATACGCCCAGGTGGCCAGCATTTGGTTCGTCGTAGAGCTCATGCAGCACCGTTGAACGCATATGTTTAGGCAGGACGAGAAGGAACTCAGGGCCGTCTGGCTGGAGGCAACGACGATACGGCGTACCATTCAGGAGGACGAACAAGCAGAGTGACGCGTCGTTAGGGGCAGATTCGACACGGTCAAAGAATGATCCCAAGGAAGCATCACGACGTTGTTCGTCACCAATCTCAAGGAACTCAGACGTGGACATGACGCTGGGGCTAGGCTCAATGACCGATCCGTCCGGTTGGTCAACAGGGTAGCGGGACAAGCAAGAGGCGTCCAGATGGTGGCGTCCAGACTTGTAAGAAACTGAGTAGGAGTACTCCAGAAGATGCAACGCCCAACGACCAAGTCGTCTAATAGTGTCCTTCAGTGAAGAAAGCCAACACAGCGCGTGATGATCTGTGACGACACGGAAAGGGCGACCATACAAGTAACGACGAAACTTTGAAACCGCCCAGACAAGGGCAAGACATTCCCGTTCGGTTATAGAATAATTACATTCACACTTCAAAAGGCAATCAAGGCCAAGTATGAGGTTGTGAGGGCAACGAGCTAGAACGGCAAAAAGGACCACAGTGTGACGACGGGCAATGCTGACACGAGCAGCGCACATTCTGATGACATTATAGCAGCACCGCAGATAAAACACTTCACAGCGTCAACGTGGAAGTTGAACTTTGACTACGTTCCCCCTGCGGTGCTGCTATATAAGGTTGGGCTCGGCTGCTGGGACGCACGTGCTTGGCGCGTAAGCTGAGACGATCGGCCAAGGTCAGAGATGCGCTCGCTGTAGCTCGTGTTCCCCGGCCGCCCCCCACAGGAAACACGTCACAGCGTCAACGTGGAAGTTGAACTTTGACTGCGTTCCCTCTGGGGTGCTGCCATAACTTCTACAGTACCGCTATCAGCAACACGTATAGCCTGCGTCGTAGACGGCGTCATAATCTTCTG
The DNA here is from genome assembly GCA_030522465.1 of Rhipicephalus appendiculatus. Classification (NCBI taxonomy): domain Eukaryota; kingdom Metazoa; phylum Arthropoda; class Arachnida; order Ixodida; family Ixodidae; genus Rhipicephalus; species Rhipicephalus appendiculatus. The sequence goes on from JALIZH010019925.1 coordinate 5,190, forward strand.
CAAGCGGCGGCGCAGTGGAGCGCTCATAATAGATAGGTGCGCGCCTGTGACAACGAGGGCGGTCTCAGGAACATTGTCGACTTTTACTTTAAGCAGACTGTGGTGTGTGGCAAGCGACAGTAGAGGATTTGCAGGCGTCGATGGTATTGCAGCTATATAATAAAAATATTCGGTTCGGTTCGAGTGAGAATCGAACGCAGGCCTTCTGCGTGGCAAGCAGGAATTCTACCACAGAGCTACGATATTGCTTGAAACTGCTTTGAAAAAAAAAGAAAAAAAAAAGACACTACAGTCGAACCCCCACTTATAACGGTACCGGTTTCAAAAATATATCGGTTACAAAAATGAGAAACTGCTGCACCGTGAACTTTTGTATGTTTTCTATGGTGAAATAATGCGCTTACAGCAATGCCCACATGCTGCATTATCGGTTATAACAATGAATTCTGGCTGTTGGGTGTTCATGCCAAAAGTTAGTGAAACGCGAAATCCTCGAAAAGAAAGAAGAAAAAAATTCACAGTTTCACCGCAAGGGTGAAGCAATGAATGCGATAGCAAAAAATTGTAATGTTATACGAAGTGAGGCTGGCAGCTAACTCTTTTTGGATCCGATCTCACGCAACTCTAGAAAACGCTTGTTTAAGAGAATTCTCTTCGCGTTGAGAGCGCAGCACGCAGAAGGGTACGCCGGCCCGGCCGCCGAGAAGGGGAGATGAGAAGGGGGAGATAAAGCGCGCGCCCGCGCCCGCGCGCTCGTAAAATCGAACGTCGCCCCCCCCCTCCCCCCCCCCGCCCCCGTCCGCTGTCGGCCGCCGAGAAGGGGAGATAACGCGCGCGCCCCGCTCGTAAAATCGAAGGTCGCTCGAGGGAACCCCCCCCCCCTCGCGTCTTTTCACGCTCACGAACGACCGGCGGGCCCGGTTATATATATACATATACATATACAGCAAATGACGCCGACGCCGACGGCGAAAACCAGCCGCGAGTGTCCATATAATCGCAATAAAAGAAGAAATTCAAGCTGCTGAACCCCCGCCCACAACCCAACCCCAGCATCTCCCAGCACCCCTTCGGATACGCGGTATGTTTCACCGCGTAGCGTTATGGCATTTGCTGCAAAGCTGACTTTTGAAATCAGCTATGGCGCGGGAGCGGTCGTGGCTTCTGTTCATACATTTCCGGGCATGCAATTTGAATAGAAAGGTGATACTTGGAAGAGTTTCGGCGTCCCAAACTTCAGACGTCATACATTGCTCTATGGAGCTTGTGGCGGTCCAGTGAAAGCGCCCGAATTTTCAATCATGCCCGAAAAAATCGGCAGCACTGTCATCCTTATCATAAACTGGTGTCTTGTCTTCTTGTCACTGGTGCATTGTCATCCTTATTGCTGTGGCATATCCCGTCCGATATTATAGTTTTCTCACAACAGCCTACCATCCTCTATTTTGCATTCTTTCGTGCAATAAGGATTCAATGGGGGCTAGTTGGTACGGCATCGTTCTTTTGCTGCGCTAAAATGAAACAGGGGGGACGACACGAGAACACAGAAGTGCGCAAACTTGCAACTGTTTATTTGCGATCAAAGCACGTCATATACTTACACAGACATGAAAGGGTGAGAGCCCACAACTTTACCGAAGAAGGAAAAGAAAAAAGCGCAATGCCTCAATTCCTTCAGCAACCTCGCGGATGTGGAAGTGCCAGACTTAGTCCGTGCAGTTTTAAACAAGGGACCGAAATACGCAGTTCAGCCACAGCCTAAGCCCGCTGAGCTGGTTGAAATGGTTTATAATGTTGCCAGCAAGGTGCCAGATGACGAGAAAGAAGTCTGCATTTCGGAAGGCATTGCGTGCATAAAAAATGGCATCGGGAAAAGAAGAAGAAACGAAGCCGCACCAGCCGTGAATTTTCTCAAAGATAAGAAGTTGAAACTGTTGATGTCAGACAAAACTGGCTCATTCGTCATACTTGATGTTGTAGGCTACAATAGGAAAGCGGAAGAAGCTATGAACAAGAATTTTAATGAAGTGCATCAACTTGACCACAAGTGTATTGAAGCAGCTAAGAAGAAAGTCATACGGCAGTGTGAAGGAGCCGGCTTGGAAAAGCTCGTCAAAGAAATTAAGGCAGCTACCAATTTAACGCTTAACCCGTTTTTCTCTGTGAAAACCCACAAAGAAGGGAACCCCTTCCGTGCCATAGTCGAAGACAGGAACACTTGGCAACACGCTTTAGCGATCTATCTGCAGCAAACACTGTCTACGCTTCCATTGGATGACCCATTCCACGTTCGCAATTCCAATGAAGTGGTGGACTTCTTCAGTCAAGGACAGACCGTGAAGTGCCTCTCCAGAGATGTTAAGGAACTTTTTTACAATGTGCCACAGGACGCAGCCCTGCAGGCAGTTGAAGAGTGTATAGATTCCTACGGAGCGGTGAAGTTCCAAAATAGTAGTGGAATAAGTGAGCACGTCTTCTTGAATTTGTTGCGACTCTACCTGGATTCCCTGTTTGTTTCGTTCGCGGGAAAGGTGTTTATACAGAAATCGGGGATTTGCATGGGATCTTGTTTAGCTCCCGCACTATGTGACATTTTTCTTGCAAAGGGCGATAGAATTCTGCGCAATGAGCTTAGCAGCTTTGGAGCAGTAAAATGTTTTCGCTATGTAGATGACTTTTTAGTATGTTTCCCTTTTCATCAATTTCCAGAGCAAAATGAATCGAAATGTGTCGAGGTGTTTGCAAAAGCGCACCCAGGATTAGAGTTTACAGTTGAAATGCCAGATAAGGGATGCCTGCAGCTTTTAGACATTTCATTAACTTTTAGTGCGGGCCACACATGTTGGGAGTATAAACCGAGAAGTAAAAAGAGTTTGCTTCCTTACGATTCGGGACATTCAAAATTAGTCAAGCGGGCCATAGCCAGCTCCAACGTCAACCAGTCTATTCGAAAGTCATGCCCCCATAACATCAAGAACAGTATGATGCGTCAAGTCTCTAGACTCAGAGACAGTGGTTACCCCCCCTTCTATGATAGCGTCTGTCGCTGAAAAGATTTTGAAGGGCCTGAGCGGCGGAAAGGATGCAGCCAAAAACACCGATGAAGGTAGGAAGAAGGTGACAGTGTTACCCTACATGCATAAAATTTCGCACGGCCTAAAAAAGATAGCTGAAAAGCGCGGCACAACAGTTGTGTTTTCAGCTCCTTTGAAATTGTAAGGGCTCTGCAAAAAAGTTAATTCCGAAAAAGAAAAACCGTCTACCAACAGCTGCAGGATAAGGCATTCTAACCGGTATGTGGACTGTGTGGACAACGTCGTTTATAAGATCCCCCTCACGTGCGAAAGATCATACATAGGGCAGACGGGACGATGCTTAAACATCAGATTAAGAGAACATAGATACGCGACTGAAATGCTACAGTCTCCAGGGCATTTAGCAGCGCATTGCGCACGTTGCGGGTGTAAGCCTATGTTCAGCGATACCAAGGTTTTGGAACACAGTAAATCGAAAAAAGGGCGAGAAATCATGGAGGCCTACTTGATGCAAAAAAATTATCATTCAACATACATAAGCTCTCCTTCTGTGGCTCTGGGAAACCCAGCTTTTTATTTCATAGACAACCATTACGTCAATCCACATGCGTCTTCATGAAATCTATAGATTTGCACAGGTCACCCTCACTCATTTTTTACTCTTTTTCATGTTCTACGTCATGTTTTTATCTGCCTCTCACCCTTTCATGTCTGTGTATGTATATGACGTGCTTTGATCGCAAATAAACAGTTGCAAGTTTGCGCACTTCTGTGTTCTCATGTCGTCCCCCTGTTTCATTTTAGCGCAGCAAAAGAATGGTTCTTTCGTGCAACCAGTTTATAGCAATTATAGGTTAGAACAATGAAATTTTCGTAGCACTTGAGTATTGTTATAAGTGGGTTCGACTTATATGAATTTCATGCAATGGAAAGAGTCTCCTTAACACATGTAAGATTGTGCGGCAGAAGCGTAGAATTGCGCCAGGCGTCAAAACGTGTATTGCGCAGCGAGTGGGTGTTTTAAATGCCCACCCATTACAAAGTGCTCAGATATATTTAATCATCATCAGCTGCAAAATTAGCAGCTGCGTAGGTTCGCGTGTTGCCTTACTGACGTGTAGTGGGCCTTTCGCTGATTCCTAAAAAGCAAGAATTAAGGCGTAGTGGCCACTTAACAACTGTTGCGTGAGCGCCATCAGAGTCATCATCATCACTTGCACTAGGCATTCTAGGATAGTGTGAAACGGCCAATGTTACGCGCGCAGTCGTTCGTCTCCTTACGGCACGGTTGAGGCATGCACCGAGAACCGAAGCGATGCCAGCAATTAGAAGGCGATGCGCATGGGGCCCGATTGCGCTATCGCGTTGTACTCTTGAAGGCGAAGGCAGTGGCGTAGCCAGGGGGGTGGCACACCGGCACGTGCCCCCCCCCCCCCCAAAATTTTTTTCGCCATGGCATACATATCGAAAAAGGGCCATTTCAAGGAGGTGCCCTCCCCGAAATCAAGGAGGTGTCCCCCCCCCCGAAAAAAATTTCTGGCTACGCCCCTGGGCGAAGGTCAAGAGTCCTCCAAGTTTTTTTTACAATACGTCCTCCCCCCCACCCCCCTTAACTATAATTGATGTTCAACCTAAAGCCTCATCGCGAACTATTTTCACGATTATTAAAAATTACTCTGCATTACGAGTGTTTGTCACCGTGGTCACATTCAAGCTTGAAAAAAAGAAGTTTACATTCCGCATTGGACGCCGTGTTTAGAACACAGGGAGGTCTACTCAGCGGTGTTCGATTACATACATGAAACAAAAAAGATTACCATGCTAGGGTATATTGGCTTATTTTCATTATTAATTACAACCTGTTATTACTACCGTCAAACATCCCATCTGATAGTCTGACTGTTTGCCCTACAGAATTTTCATTGATTAGGTATGCTTTTTTTTCCCCCATTTTAGTCCAAAGTTACAGCGTTTATTTATATCTTTATAGGTATTAAACTCAAAGATCCTGCCGCCCGGTTCTTGGCCCATCCCCCTTTGTGGGTAAGCGCCATCAGCAAGAGGTCATCATCATCAGAAGGCGCACACACGCCATGGCAAGTGTACTACAAACGTGTGACTGTGCGCGGACACTACGGTGAATCGGTCAGTTAGTCAATCTCGCAGCATTACTTCTGATACTTTTGAGGGCTGACGTCCGACAGAAACGTGCCTAGGCAGTAGATGAAAAACGATGAGGCCACAAAACATCACGTGCTGTCGTGGACCGCCACGAGACCAGAAGAAGAAGTCCTTCTGTGGAGCGTAAACGTATCGCAGCCAGCACCGTCGAGTGTGTAAGTTTCTCAGCGAACCGTTTTAGGACTGGTCGAGCCGGGCCGACCTTACCAGGCTGCACCGACATGCACTCGAACGTTGGTCAATCGCCGCCGCATCACCGACGCAACACCGATGACCAGCGGGGTGTGCGCGAAGACCGCCCAGACGCACCAGCGGCACCCGAAGGGATCTCCGGCGTACGAACCATGAAGACCGCAGCCAGCGACGCCTCTCGAGCACCGAACAATCCACAAGAACAAGCCTCGAGTCCGAATGGGTGAGTGGGCGTAAACTAATGTTCGTGGCGTTGCACGGAGACGGGAATGCAATCAAAATCAGTTACCTAGGGTGTTTCAAACGGGAGGTATCCGGTTCCCGGAACAGCCTATAGCAGAAAAACAGCTGCACAGGAGTGCGCATCGCGCGCACGCGCGTATTCTCGTTCATTTCACCGCTGCGCTCCGTTATACGGCGCTTATCGACTCGACGGTTGACGCTCACGCGTTTGAGTTTAAAAAATTTTGGCGCTGATACATTTCTGTCCATCGACATAGCGCGAAAGATTGACGTCACTACAGCGAACTAAAAGAGGGTGTGACACCACGTACGTTACAAAATTGAAGAAATGCTACAATCGTGATGTTTTTATCACTTGACAGAAGAAATTGTGGGAACAGTGCAATGGCGACGCCCTTCGCAGGAGGCCGCATACCAACGACCCGCACATGGTTTCAGAATGCTGTGGAGCGCACGTACACCATTGTCCCATTGTTCTTCAAAGTCGCATAAATCGTGCCGACATGGCGGTCTTTGTTGATGGGAGGAGCTTGAAAGCAGATATTTGAAAGCGCAATTTGGATTAAACGTGTTCGCTGAACGCCGAGTTTGTGTGCAACCTGCAATGTGCTCTCTTGGACAAAGCCAAACTGTGCCACATTGCCATATGTTCCGACGGTGTTATATGAAGGCGAAAGCCTTTAATGTCTCATACTCGTGTCCGTCCGTCCATGCCCTGGAACGGTGCCAGCTGTGGCCTCTTCCCCCTCACAACTCTCTCAGCAATCACGTGATGGCACAGCGGCGCATAGCAACAGTTGGGCCGCCACAGCTGTAGCCTCTCCTCCTTAAGCTCTCTCAGCAATCACGTAAAAAAAGTGTAAAAAAGAAAAGAAAAGAAGACATGGCATAGTCAGTGGAATGGCCACAGGCTTTCGCCGTACACACCCTTTGTAATATACCAAGTGTGCTTCAATTTTTTTGAACCGGTAAGGGAGTTAGCAGCAGCAGCCTTCTGGGCCAAGAAGAGTTGATAAGACGTAAAATTCGACAAAAATGGCGCAGTTCGACGGTGTCCAGAATAGCATATGTAGTTTCGTTTCCACTCAGCAATAAACAGCTCAGCCGGATGACAATATCTTGCAGTGT
>JALIZH010019926.1:0-21183 GCA_030522465.1 Rhipicephalus appendiculatus
TTGAACTCCCTTTTTATGAGAATGTCGACTTTACAGGTGTGTAAGACTTGCTGCGTGAACGCGGCTCAGTGTGAGAGGTGCCGAATTTCCGGCGCGATGTGGTATCGGGCGCGCGACGAGCTCACGCAACGCGCACCCGTAAACACACACTCGAAGCAATGTACGGGTGCGCGGTGCTCGTGAAAGAAAGTGCACAATATCCGAAGGTGGGAATTACAATTCATGTATTAAGTGCCAGTTAGATTCAGCGGCTTCAATATATACCACCGTAATAAAGCGACAAAAATAGAACAAACCAGCAAAAGGATGTCAAAGTTTGCGGAAAATGCACAGGTGTTCGTTCCGGCGCGATGATGCAGCCTTCCCGACGCGTGAATTGCAGGCGGCGAACATTTGACAATGTGCGGAGTTCAGTTGAAAGCAACCAACATCGCAACGCTAACCGCGGTATGACGTATGTGAGTGTGAACATCCAACAACGACAGCTAGGTTTCACAAACACAAGGATCTAAACACAATTAGTTGTTTCAACATACAACCGTAACTGGATGTAAAAATGCGAGGAGACGGCGAGCAATCACTACTGCAGTCGTTGCATGCACGCGCCGCGTTACTTACTGATTCAGGTAGTCAAAACAAACAATTCCAAACTCAGAATTGAGTTAGCCAAAACGGAAGGTGAGACAGAGCTAGAACTTTATTCTTTTAACTGCTGTGATCCACACTTGCTTACATTCTCTCTCGTACGACTTGTCCGGGAACAGATACAGTTTTACAGGCGGATCGCGTGCCTTGGTACTGTCTGCACTGTTGTAGCACACACCAATACTTCGGACCGCGCATCCGCTGTCGTGGGGTCGCTTCCACCATCGCGGAAATGCAATTTCGCAAAGCAAGCCTCTCGGATCAGCGTGCCAAGCTCACGGCACAGCGCCTAAGTTCCACGCACCGACCGAAGAACGCGTGCGCACGTGGGCCGCCGCTGTCGGCTGTCGGTGAAACAGGCTGAATCGGCCGCGCCCTCTGCCGCGCTTATCCCCAGTTTCACCACCGCTTGCCTCCAGAGCCGGAGCACGGCGCTGTCGTCACTCCGCAAACTTGAGCTTGGGTTCCCTACACTCTAAGAAAAAAGGGAGTCAAAAGCGGATCAAAAGACCGTGATTACCTTCGGGTCGTCACTTGACCCCTTTTGGAAGGTAGAGGCAGAGAAAGAGAGTTAGCATTTTTAGAGGAGTCAGAACACTCTCGTGAAGCGCCTTTCGATTGGCTTCGGGGATGAAGGCGCGGCCGTATACATATCGCGCGTTTGCCGTTCGGCGTCGTTGTGACGGGCCTGCGAGCCCCGACGCCAAACTGTCGCCGCCGGCGCGCCGCCTCCGCCACCTCCGCTGCCTCCGCGCTTCCGCTGCCTGCTCTCTCCCTCTCCTCCGTGTTCTGGAATGCGCTGCGTTGGTTGTGCTGGTCGCTGGTCGCGTGTCTTGTAGTTTTCAGTTCGAGCGAACGTGCGTATCTTCGGTGGCTGCACGCCAGGCTCCGTGCTCGAAGTGACGCTTGGAGTGAGGAATATTTTTGGAGCAGCGGACACGGACAACGTGCGCCTGTTAACGGTGAGTGTACTGCTTTCGTATGTACGAATTACACAGCTTTAGCTGGGTGTCTGCAGCAGCTATGCGGAAGTAGGCTGGCAGCCATTTCCAACGGTAGCCTGCGTCCGCGGGACTGTTGCAGATGCCCAATTAAAACTGTTACTTAACGAGCTGAGACCGTTATGCGCGTTGTTGTGCAAGTGACTGCAATCCCGTATCAAGGGCCATTATTTTCTGATCGCACATTCTGTCTGCACTGATGAAGATGCTCGATATCATTTTGAGGTGCGCTTTAGTCTACGTCATAATAACATTTCCATCGATACTCGATTGTGCAGCGGCTTCCGCGCGTGTAAACATGAAAAAAAAAAGAAAAAAAATCCTCTGTGTACAGGACACATAGACGCACTGTATATAATGGCTTTTGTTGTTGGCGTAAAGACGGTAGTTTTGAGGTGCAGATATAGTATGATGCTTTCAGCACGTACGCGGTAGTCGCTTAAATGTTTAGGACTCGCCTCGCCGATAACGGGAAAAGCTCTAGACTTTCAACGGCGCGCGGCCGCCGCCGTGCGCACTTTTCCCTCGTTTCTGTTTGCTCTTTTCGTGCTTTGCCTACATCTGCGATGACGTTCGGAGTTATAACAAAATGGAGTGAGTATACGTTACTGTGGGAGCTATGTGCGTTAATTCTAGCATACACCATGTCTGAGCTGCTTTATGAAAGTTGTTTTACACGATAACGGCAAAAAACACGGTTCCTAACCATGCCTCTTTGCATTTGTTGTTTTGTTGTGAGCCTTCATTATGTCTGTGTAAATCACTTATTGTGTAGGTATTGCAAACTCTTACTATGATTCCGTTTTCTCATTACGATATCATGTTCTTTTTTTCGGGTACCATTTTTCATGGCTGCTCACGCTGAACAGGAGCGGCAACATAGCAAGTCACAAGTATGATTCCTCCAGCCTTCACGACTTTTCGATTCTTAATCATAAGGAATAAATGTGGAAACATGATACCGATATCTGCTGTTTATCTTGCACGACATGACACTATGCACATCACAGTCACACATTTTGGTTAGTTATACTCATACAAGCATGTAAATGAGGAATACCTCAACTGCTTCAACTTTACTAGAAATGGTGTGTTTTGAGGAGTTTTACTAAAATAATGCTAAAATTGAACTATCCGTTTCTTGCACTCGCTGGGCGCAACGGCAAGTATTAATGGAGTTGATTAAAGTGAATACTTCACTATTTCCAGCAGTAGTCGCGCAAAAGTAGAGCATGGGTCAATTTTGTAGCTTAAAATAGCCGTAGAGTCGCTTGACGCTTCGGTGGGTGTCAATTGACCCCGCGTAGGAGCGTCACCGGCAAGGGTCGTCTGACTCCCTCAGAAGTGGTAGTGTGATCCTTCGCATAAGAGTCCTCCCACGCTTCTTAAGGGGGTCCGGGGACTCTCCTGAGCGCGCCCACTCTGACCCACCAAGAGAGTCACCGTGACTCTCCAAAGAGAGTCGTATACGTGGCCAAGTCCGAACTATCCGAAAAGAGTCAGGTATACTCTTTTTTTCTTAGAGTGTATAGTTCTATACTTTCCCAATATTAACTAGAGGCACGGAGGAACGAAACTCAGGAGAAGCCCCGCCCACCCCGCGCGCTACAAGAAAAGTATGGAGAAAGTGACGTCATGGCGGCCATATACAGTGGGCACAATGGCGACGTTGCTATGGTTACGTGTTGTGCAGTGTAGCTGGTGTAGCGGTTAGCGGCGGTGGCATGTGCGACTCCGTAGGTCTCGTACTGAACCGTGGCGGACGATATCCATGCTTTGTGCCGCGTTGTTAGCTATGCAGTGTTCTCACGGCGGTTATTAACGCGATAGCGTTGAAGAGCTCGTTTCGCAGAAATTCCGGCGTCGGCGTCGGTGTCGGCGTCGGCGTCGTTGGTTGTGAGCGAAAAATCATCATCTTGTCCGTGACCGAAAAATCGAGAAAGATGCAAATAAAATAAATAAAAAACCGGCAGATCCCACGCACTGTGGGAATCGATGTAATGCGAAGCAGCCAAATCATGCTTTACAAAATTTGCATGTCATGTTTTACATGTTAGGACCTGTCATTTATGTTCGTCATACAGTCACGTCGCGCAATACCAAATTTGGTGTATATCAAGCTAACGAAACGGCCGCGAGCGCGCCATGAGCGTGGCATGCAAGTCATGTCGCACATGACAAGTCATGATTTCCATATTACCACTGATGATTTATGTTCGTCATACAGTCACGTCACTCAATACCAAATTTGGTGTATGTCAAGCTAACGAAACGGCCGTGAGCGCGCCATGAGCGTGGCATGCAAGTCATGTCGCACATGACAAGTCATGATTTTCATATTACCACTGGTCATTTTTGTTTGTCATACAGTCACGTCACTGAATACCAATTTTGGTGTATATCAAGCTAACGAAACGGCCGCGAGCGCGCCATGAGCGTGGCATGCAAGTCATGTCGCACATTACAAGTCATGATTTCCATATTACCACTGGTCATTTATGTTCATCATACAGTCACGTCACTCTATCCCAAATTTGGTGTATATCAAGCTAACCAAACGGCCGGGAGCGCGCCATGAGCGTGGCAGGTAAATCATGCTTTTCATGACAAGCTAGTCATGATTTTCATGATATGACCAGCCATTTATGTTCGCAATACGGTCATGTTATGCCATACCAAATTTGGTATAAATCCCATTAACGATACGGCCAGGAGAGCACAAAGTCGTAGGCGGCTAGATAGCTAGATAGATAGATACGCTCAAAGTCGCCGAAGTTCGGTAAGAAATGCTTCGCATTTAATAAAAATTTACAGGTCCGAGTGAGGATTGAACCCGGGCAGTCTGCGTGGCAAGCAGGTGTTCTACCACTCAGCCACGCCTCTGCTTGGAAATACAGTGAAAATAGCTTCCTCTGCTTGGAAATTCAGTGAAAATAACTTTCAGGCTTCGCAAACGCAAGCGCCCTTTATATAGGAGTCGCAATATAACGCAATATCCCAGGAATATTGCGTGGTACAAGCGTACATTGCCATCGGGCGTCAGAATATGTGACTATCATAAGGATTTCGTAGTTTAAAGCCAGCCACCCATTACAAATAGCACACACCTTACTGCGCGTATTCCCTTAACACCACGTAGTGGGTACATAGCAAGTATGCACTAAGTGGTTGAAGTAGGCACTCGGGACAGGATATCGCTATCGCGTTCAACTCTTAAAGACGAAGGTTAAGGGTCCCCCAATTTTTGTACCTACCACCGTTTACAAAACCTGTTGTTAGCCACGGGGCCTCAATAGTGCGTGAAACGAGCGCGTATGTTCACGTGCCGTGCAGCGGATGACGCCGACGATGTATTCGAAGTGCTCAGCGAAATGGGGTGCAGGCACCGGTGACAAAACGAAACCACGACGAACGCCTTGCAGGTCAGTGACGGTTGTGCAGTGTTCCTGCATGTGACAACGGGCGCAACATTTGTACTGCACTAGACGAAATGAGGACACCACGTGCACATATGTACTTTCGTTTTCGGATATGTGTACATTGACAACTTGCTTGTGCGCACTGAAACACCTTTCCTGTTCCGCTTGCTATGCTCGCCCCTAGCAGTGCTTTATCTCGACGTTACAGCAGCCGCGTTCAAGTGTCAATCGCACACCTGCTCCGTGCACAAGGTCATCCACCGCGGTTCCACAATGCTTACGGCGGTGAGCTTTTACGTGGAACACGAGCACGGTGACCGGGCGCCGCTTTAGAGAGAAACGGAATGCATCCGTAGGAGGCAGCGCAAGGCCGATCGTGCTGTCCGTACAGTGCGTGAACAAATGCCGTGAAAACATTGATACCACACTCACCGTAGTCAGTGCATATAGCATGGCGTTCTCTAGTGTTTGCTTCCTTGTCGACGAGTTGTTACTCGCTGTTATTACTGGGACGAAATCATTTCGCAAACGGTGTCGTGCTCGCCAAGCGTCTTGGGTCCCGTTACGTTAGTTTCGGATCGCCACGGCATTCGTGCCGCGCAGCCCACGTGGTTTTCGAGCCGGAGAGGCAGGCGCGCCTCCTACTGCACTAATCACATGTAAACAAAAGAGGACAATCTGCCCAGTGAATATGGCCGACTTCCAGCTTCACCTACTGCTTCACAGAGAGTGACGTCAGGGCCTCTCCTGAGCTTTTCCTTCCTCCGTGAACTCTGGCGCTGCGATCGTACAGCGACCATGGGAATGATGGGTAGTACACGGATTTGCCTAATTTTCGCGCTTGCGGTTTCGAACGCACTTGTAGCTTCTTTTATTACTGTTTTGGCGCTTGTTTTGCATAAAAAAAAAGGGATCATTGTGGACTTGGCGAACCGATTTGAATTGGTGAGCCTAACTGGTTAAGGTAGTTCAGTGGGACTGCTGAACATTTGCTGATTTTCGTCTCGCGATAAAGTGGCTGCAGGCCACACGGAGCCAAACGGAACCGGAAAAACGATGTTTAGACAGATCCGTGTACTAAACATCATTCCCATGCTGGCTGAAGCGCCGTGCGTAGCAGCTCCCAGAGACACTAGCGCCAGAGCTTCCTCTAATGTATTTATAAAAAAACTTTATGACACAAGCACCCGATAGTGCCATCGAGTTATGCACCAGCGCAAGGTCATTATACCTCTGAGCAAAACACAGAATTTCCCCGCATGGTTAGCTGATGGTGCCGCAGTTTTCACCTGCCAGCGTGATTCCGCTCAGTGAGGTTGGGTGTGGCCGCGTTCCTCATTCCACCGCATTCAATTCTGCCCTCCTGCATGGCCCTCGTCGCGGTCGTCTTCGTGTGGCGCCGGTCTCGGTTAGGGAGCCTTCATGTGCTCGCCTAGCGGAGGCACGGAGGCGCGCACATGAAGGCTCCCTATTCTCGGTGGCGTCCCTGGGTCATCTAGCGGCTTTCTTCGTATGTAACAATGCATAGCGTGTCGCGTCCTTGCGGGAGCCAAGGAGGTTTATCTTAACCGCCTTGATGGGAGCTGGCATTCAAAGTCAGTCCAGTCGGCGAAGCTTACTTATAGTGTGCAAGACACTATAAGCGTTTCTGACGCGTTTTGACCTTCATATGTCAGCAAAGAGTCGTCCGCTCACTTGTGCGGCACAGAATCCGTCAAACTTCCGGCAGGAAAGATTACCATGTGTCGCAGCTTTCCGTCACAGAAAATGTAAGCCGCGTTTTGACTGGAACCACGCGAACCAGAGAGAGACGCCACTTAGAGAGTCAAATGCAAAAGGGTATGCCTGTTTATCTTCTTTAGAGTTCGATAACTTCTGTGGGAATGAGTCATGCTTCATAATTCTTTCATTGCGATAGCAATTATATGGACACTCTGGGCTGACTTCCGCCGTCGCCGCCTGTCGACGCCATCATGTCCCGGATATGTATATGTATGTGCATATATAAAAAAGGCATAAAGAAAAATAAATCAGGAGAAAAAAATTCCAAACCACCTGACTGAGGATTCGAACCAGCGACCCCTCGCTTCGCAGCCAGCTGCGCTAGCCAACACAGCCACACGCCATGCCCGTGCTAGCGATATACCGGCGAGCTATTCATATGCACCATTTGCCGCTCGCGGTACGCAGATCGCGGAACAGCTTGAGCGTGTTTTCTATCACGCAACGCTTTTACAGTTTCTTTCAAATTGAAAACTGGCCCTTGAGATGCGCACAAAAATGTGGCTCCCTTCTGTACCACTCATGATGTAGAAGGAAAAAAAAAAAAAGAACACCGGGCACACTTGGTGCCAGACGCCACCGCGTGACAGGAGACGCTGAGGGGTCATTCCGCGTGCCGCAGTTAACAAAAAAAAAAAAAAAAGAAGTATCAAGCAGCGTCGAAAAGTCATATAATCATATAATCAATCCTTGGCCAATCCCCCCTGAGTGGGTATGAGCCATGCCAGAGGCAACAACAGCAACAGCGTCGGCTTCTGCATTGTGGACGCTCTCAGCGCGTTGTTCAAATACAAACACGTGAGAGAGAGAGAGAGAGAGCAACTTTATTGAGGTCCGTTACAGACGTACAGTTGTTAGTTCACGCTTGTCCTGTATACCTATGCGCCTTTTTCGAGCGTCCTTCTTTGTGCTGCGGTGGCGCGTTGCAAGTATCGAGCTGCTTGTCGTTCTTCGTGTGACACACTAATTTCTTGCTATCCGCATTCATTGCTTCGCCCAAGTGGCGAAACTGTGACTTCTTGCATTAATCACAGGACAATAAATGTTCTATGATCCACAACGGCAAGGGCAATGTTTTGGAAAATATGCCCTTTTTTATTTCTACGAAGCACAACACGAAATACATTTAAGGTAAAGACAAATTCTACTGGCGTATTTCGAGTGCTCACGGAGCCGTTGCGCAGAGGGTCTTCTAACATATGCTATTATAAAAAACCCGCCTCACTTGGCGCTGGTGAGGCCGCCAAATCAGCCTCTCTATTGATCAAATCGTCAAAGGAGACCAAACCGCGAAGAAGCAGTTGGAAATATTATATAAAATTGAATCATAAGTTTTATGCTGAGACCTTCAAGGATGACAAATATTTGAGGAAAGCTACCTTTAGAAAGTGCCACTAAGTACCGGCCTTCACCTCATATTTTTTCGAGGGAAAAGGAATGCTCCCTCCATTACACGCAGTGAAGTGGAATGCCTGCGAGGCTGTTGTGCATGCAGCGGCATAGAGTTTCCCAAAATGAACTAGAGGCACGGAGGAACGAAACTCAGGAGAGACCCTGCCCAGCCCGCGAGCTACGAGAAAAGTGTGGAGGAAATGATGTCATGGCGGCCATATCTAATGGGAACAATGGCAGGCGTTGCTACGGTTACGTGTTGTGCAGCGTAGCTGGTGTAGCGGTTAACGGCGGTGGCATGTGCGCCTCCGTAGGTCTGGTACTCAACCGAGGCGGACGATACCCATGCTTTGTGCCGCGTTGTTAGCCGAGCAGTGTTCTCCCGCTGGTTATTGTACCTAGCAACGTTTAAAAAAACCCGTTGTTTCCTCCAAAGGGCGAAGCAGTGAATGCGATAGCAACACGTCGTGTTGTTATAACGAACTTAGGCATGGTGGCCAAGTCTTTTTCATCTGATCTCGCGAAACTGAAACACGCAGGTATATGGGAATACGGCCGTTTTCGGGAAAGAAGCGGTTTTCAAGCCGCTGGTAGTATGCGTGGTAACAGCACCAAGCGGTGCGAACATAGCTCGTAGAAGGGTATACGAGCCGTTTGCTGATGCCTGCCGAGATATCGCGCGCGCCGGCGCTCGCGACCGCGGCTTTATAGTCAAAGTTTACAGTTTCGGCTCGTTATTTTCACTGCATCTCCGAGCAGAGGAAGTTATTTTCACTGTATTTCCAAGCTACCCCGGCGTCCCTTCATACTCCTTAGTCCAGTGAAAGACGGACAGGGCTTCCTTTCTGGTCGAGGAGCAATTGATGGCAGGCCCCGCACGCGGAGTGAAGTTATCGCATGCGCCCTCCGTGCGATGGAGATGGGCAGCTTATTTCATCTATGCTTCAGCCGTGTTCCTCGATAGCGCTCGTGAGCTTTCACTGGCGGTCACAGATACGATGCGCGTACAAAAGTTTTCGGTTTCGACTTTATACGGAACATGATGGCGATGACATAAACCTTTACAGAGTGTCCATACAATTGTTATCGCACTCAAAAATATACAAAAACCGTGGAAGTGGACTCGCCTTTTTTTTTTTTTCTGGTGAGCTCCATCATCATCGCTGTAATGAGTTCTTCCGTTGGAAGAATCAAACAATCCGGCGCCTCATCCACTGGTTTCGCTCTCGCCTTCCCTACAATTTCTACAGGCTATATGACACCTATTTTCTTCATAAAGCACGTGTACACTGTGAGCGCTAATCGTAGAGCCTATCAGTATTTCGAGCTTGTCGGCTGCATTCTGTTATTTCCGCTTGCGCAATCGGTATTTCACAAAGTGGAGCGAAATCAGTTCATCACGCACGATAATCATGAGAGGTGAGGAAGAACGGGTGGGCGAATGCAAGGTAAAATCAGGGTGCGAGACAATTCGCGACTGATATTTCTCTTATATGGGCCACTGGAGAGTATGTGCCCTAATCACGTCACGTGAATCAGCGTTCTCGCGTCCCGAAGAGAGCCCAAAAAGAAAAGAAGCAGAAACGCCAGGAGAGAATATTACGCTCGATTTTGGTTCTCAGAAGCTGTTTTGGGGCCCCTAAAAATACAGGGCGTGCAAACATCGACAAAGGAGTGTAGTCAAATCACCGCAAACGCCACTAACTGAAAAATCTTACAGTGGCGGAATAGAGGGTAGAAAACAAAACAAATATATATATATATATATATATTAACGCAGCTTCGCACTATAGTGGCGCCAAACATGAAGGAAATGTGGAGCTGGGTAGCGCCTTCTTTGTTTCTGAGCGGCTTCTTTCTTTCATTTCTTTCTTTTTCTCTGTTCTCGTTTTTTTGTGTCTTTTTTTTTCTCTATTTCTATGGATTTCTTCCTCTCTATTTATCTATTTCTTTCTCTTCCTTGCTCTTCCTATTTTTCTTCCTACTTTTTCCTTTCTTTCTCTTTCTATTTTTTTGCTTGCTTCCTCCTTTTTCCTATTTTTATATACGTGGCTTAGCCAGCATTACGCCAAGCGACGACAGCATACGACAGCCCGGGCCCCTAAACTCCTTCGCACTTAATATCATCACCAAGGCGCTCGGAGAACAAGAGCAAGAAGACTTCTCCTTGGCGAGAGCCCACGCTCAATATGCTACAGATGGCTATGCTAT
Source organism: Rhipicephalus appendiculatus (assembly GCA_030522465.1). NCBI lineage: Eukaryota > Metazoa > Arthropoda > Arachnida > Ixodida > Ixodidae > Rhipicephalus > Rhipicephalus appendiculatus. The sequence goes on from JALIZH010019926.1 coordinate 10,451, forward strand.
ACGAAGTTTTGCCTGCGTTACGCCAAGCTACGACAGCATACGATGACAGCATACGACAGCCCTGGGCCCCTTAAGTGCTCTGCACTTAAAATACTTATCTGCGCATTCCTAGGCCAGAGGCGAGATCTATCATTCAGTTGCGCGTGATGGTCTATGTGAGAGACAACTGGCCACTCTCTTGACTTCTCTTGTGTAGCCGTGTTTTCACGTCGTGTAGTTTTAAAATTAATAGCTACCAACTAGCTCAGCTATCAGTTATTCTAAATTTTTCATTGCCTTTACTTCTCTGTTTATTTATCGACTAACTCGAGTCAAAATGTTAGAAAAAAAGTGGCTCATCCAACGTTATATATTACTGATCTATTTTATTTATATATGCACATTGTAGCAGGTCCAAGACTCCACGAATACGCTATCCAGCGAGTTGAGTCGTCGGCCTTTAAGGCTGGAGGACGCCGCAGCATCGAGGACAGGCAATACTCTTGAGACTTCTGGAGGAGAAAAAGACCCGAACAACTTTCGGGGAGCTATTTACGATGTGTTCATCTAAAGGAGATGTCCACAGTCCATTTCGGCACAGCGCTTTTAGACACTCGAAATAGCGGTGAGACGTGATGTTTGCTCTTGGACCCTGTCGATGCACGGAACCCGCCAGCACATTCCCAGCGTGAGAAGAAAGCGGACGAAATTTGACAGAAACATGGAACTTGTCAATTCTGAACTTACATATGAATGCGTCCCGGATGTTTGATAACGATGATGCGTACTAACCTTCACAGGTGCGTTAGACGGGCCGCCGCATTAAGCCTAAATCGATGCCTTACGCGCTCAGAATTTAGACATGGCCTCCGAGATGTACGCCCAAAATCTATTATTGCGATAGCAATTATATGGACACTCTCGGCTGATTTTCGCCGTCGCCGTCTGTCGACGCCGTCATGTCCCGGATATGTATATGTATGTGTAAATATAAAAAAAGGCATAAAGAAAAAAATCAGTACAAAAAAAACTCCAAACCACCTGACCGGGGAATCGAACCAGCGACACCCCTCGCTCCGCAGCCTGCTGCGCTAGCCAACACAGCCACAGGCCATGCTCGCGCCAGCGATATAACGGCGAGCTATTCATGTGCACCATTTGCCGCTCGCGGTAAGGGGATCTCGGAACAGCTTGAGCGTGTTTTCTATCACGCAACGCTTTTACAGTTTCTTTCAAATTGAAAACTGTCCCTTGAGATGCCCACGAAAAAGTGGCTCCCTCCTGTACCACTCATGATGTAGAAGGAAAAAAAATCACAGCATATCCACGGAGTGAATGATGATGAGTGGGCGAAGCTCCGGAGGTTCATCGGTAAACCGCGAATCTTCCGTGAAATTCGCCCAGTACATCATCAAAGACGTGATGGTGGTTGGTTGCATGTGGTCAAACGATATGCATGTGAGACCATATCGCGATGCCATGTGGTGTGCCGTGATGGCAGCGTCATCGTCATCACACAGGGAGATACTGCTGGCTACGCAGGTGGCTACTACGTACTACAAACTTATGCCGTGGGACGCACGACCCACGGCATAAGGAGCTTCGCCCCTAAAAAAATTACGCCATCTACCGCTAAAGGGAACCATGTGTAGATGCGAAGCAGCGGGCGCTAACGCTTACACTGGCGGCGGCGTTGACGCTGGCGCTCATCGCAGCGTTGCGCAGGAGAGAAAACTGGGGAGGCGCAAAGCACGCAGTGATGGAGCGGTGTTTCCTACTGGAACATGCCAATCGCTGCTAATGGGCAATGAGAGACAGAAAACTCCGACTGGACACAGGGACCCGCAGTCCGCTTTTAGTTAACGCGCACGCTGCGAATTTTTATTGTTCAACAACGCACAGGAGAAATCTCCCACCGGCACCACCTTGGAGGTCAAGGATCTAGTGCCATATATACGGGGTGGCCAGTGAACGGTTGTGCAGCGCGAGCAGTCGGTTTTTTCAACCAAGGAACTCGCTAGCAGACGCTGCCTGCGTCGGCGTCGCGAGGCGAGAGAGGGGGGGGTAGCGTCGGAGAGGACAGAGAGGGGGGGGGGACGCGCATGCGCAGTGGGAGTGTGGACGCCGCGGGCAGGGATGCCTAGAGGAGAGAGGGGGAGCGTAGGAGGGGGAGAGAGGAGAGGAGGCGCATGCGCAGTGAGGGTGTGGTTGCCGCGGGGAGGGATGCCTAAAGGAGAGAGAGGGGGAGAGGAGGTTTTTTATTTTTATTTTTTTTGAAAGGCTTTGCGCATGCGCGGTAAGGGTGGTCACGCCGCACACCACCACCGGATTAAGCTTCGCCATAAGATGCTTCACATCTAAAAGAACACCGGGCACACTTGGCGTCAGACGCCACCGCGTGGCAGGATACGTAGAGGGGTCATTCCACGTGCTGCCGTTTAAAAGAAAAAGAAGCATGAAACAGCGTCGAAAAGTCATATAATCAATCCTTGGCCAATCCCCCCTGAGATGGGTATGAGCCATGTCAGAGGCAACAACAACAGCTTCGGCTTCTTCATTGTGGACACTCGCAGCGTGTTGCTCAAATACAAACACGTAACAACTGCGACAGTTCGTTAGTTCACGCTTGTCCTGTGTATACCTATGCGTCCTTTTCGAGCGTCCTTCTTTGTGCTGCGGCGGCGCGTTGCAAGTGTCGGAGCTGCTTGTCGTTCTTCGTGTGACAAACTAATTTCTTGCTATCGCATTCATTGCTTCGTCCTAGTGGCGAAACTGTGACTTTTATCCCAGACGGTTAAATCCAATTGAACGATTTAGGGACTGCCTATGGAGCCAAACGCACAAGTGCACACCGAGCTTGCGTTATACCAAATAGCCTCCATGCTCGATCTGGTTTTTACGGTCAGGGTTAGCTTACCTATCCAAATAGCTTTGTTTGGAACCTATAAAATAAACAGCGCTTTCAAAAGTAACTGAGTGTTTCTTCTATCCTTTTAAGAAAACGAGTACAAAATAATTAAAATGCTTGGAATGGTGCAGCTAAAAACTCTGTTTATAAATCCTCGCCAAGCAGAGGGCAGTTTCAATCAAAAGAAGGCACCACTAGCCATAGCGAAGGATAAATTAATCCGCCAAGAAACTCTTTTGAGGGACAGTGACATCAAATTTCAAGCTCGAGATGTGGCGTTCACTTGATTGCGTGGTATGCTTGAGTTCTCTTAGCGAAGTGTGAATTGCGTCCATGACGTAGAAGTTGTTCTATTTCGAGCGCAAAGAGTGTACAAAGGCTCAACGGCGTGTTCAGCGCCATGCGACATCGACAGTATTTTGACGTGTTCAGCGAGCTCCTTGGCCATGCCTCAGGCGCTGAGTGCCGATGCGCGTGCAACGATGGCGTCGACAATTTTAGTTTTGTCATCGTGGTCCCTACTTGTGGTACCGTATGGCGGCGACGCCAGGCTGCCTGGCAACAGGGTTCACTTGTTTTGTTTTGCTTGTTTTGTTTGGCTTCATTCATACAGCACGTTCGTGTGAATCCTGCGTTTTCGTTGGGTCGCTTCGTGTGATTTGTCGGGGAGTCACGAGCGCGAATGTGATTATTCGACGCTGCGATGTCCATCGCACTACGCGCCAGCATGTCGTGGAACCGTTGTGCACTGCAGTTGTGCTCTTTAAATAAGACAAAAAGCGAAGAGTTTGGTGCACCATTGCGAAACGCTACCCCACAACACGCTCACAGAATAAGAACACCAGGATTTCGCCTTTCACATTCTTTCTTGTTGCGTTTCAGTCTGTGAGCGGTATACCCTAAAATTTACACACATGGTGACATTCACAAACTCACCAGTTATTACGACACATTTGTTATGCGTAGGTGGACGCAAACACGACAGGACCCGATCAAAGTGCACCAATACAGAACGTAGGGTTCAAAGGAATATTTCAAACAGGTAACACGCACGCAACGTTCATATGCGTAATTGTGACATGTCTTGCCAGCCAGCATGGCCCAAGCGTGCGTCTCCATGCTGCCTCCTCGTCACTTCTTGGTGCGGCGTCGATATCATAATGACTACCACGGCCGATCCAGCGGCCGTGTCACTACTCTGAAGAGATTCGAAACGAAAATGATTTGCCACGTTGCGAATCGCAGCGATTCCATATTCCTCAGTATCTTCATCGTAGCTTGTGGACGCTGATGACGGCGGCGACGACAATGGGGGCGGCGAAGAAATCCCTACACGTGCGCACACAGTATAGACGAAATGTCAGATGAAACTCGCGTCACCATTTCGTGTGGCCACGTGATCAGATGGGGCGTGAACGCGGGAGGTGAACGCTTGGCAGCGCTGGCAGCGCTGAAAATTTGTGGGCTTTGCACCCATTTGGAATTGTGTTCAATGCTGGTTATATTAATCAATATTATTATATTAATTCATCCCTCTGTTGCATTAGCAGTACGAATCGTTACTAGGTGATCGATGACTACACGTTCAAGCCAAAAACGCGACATGCGTAAAGCTGTTGTCAATGCTCCTTTAAGTTATGCGCAAGCGTAGTGTTTTAGTGTACAATTTCGGCTTCCCTAGACCGCAGTTCTTGGCCGGCATCGGCATAGCGTCTTTCATCTTATCCCTAGCCTTAGTCAGTGTGCAGAACGGTCTTCTAAAAGCGAGTTTGGCATTGAATGTTCGCAAAGTATAAATTTGCTTGATGTGTACAGTCCTGTATGGCGGGCTGACATCTTGTCCTATAGTCGCGGGGAACTCTTCTTGGCAATGAAGTCAACGCTACAGGGTCCAGTCGCGCATATCCTACAACTATTGAATGCAGTTGCATAATTGCCTTTGTATTTTTTTTGCGTGATATGTAAAAATAGTCCTCTATTTTCTACATGTAGCTCGTTGAAACAGAACGCGGATCGTACTAGTCAGATATATGTATTTGTTTCCCTTTGCCCGTTGGCGTTTTTGCACGCGTGAGAAAGACGCGCCTTCTAAGGGTACCTCGAACGCTAAGCGGCGGCTGCGTCTCGAGCGCAGCCATCGCTTTCCACAGCGGAGCGAAACGCGCCATACCTGACTAATTCGCGTAGAAGTACATGTGCAGAAGCGCCGCGCTGTAGAATTCCCTTCATTGCCAAGAAAACTTGTCCGCGACTATAGAGAAGGCTAGTGCGCCCTTCTTTGTGTTTCAGCAGCGCCTTTATGTGTCGAGCTGTGACAGTTGTTTGTTCCCGCTCATCATGTGTGTGTTCTTTCGGTGCGTGCTTAGTACTTGAGCAGCGTGCTGCAAGTTTTAAGGCTGCTTGCCGTACTTCGCGTGACATCCAGATTTGTAGCTATCGCACTCAGTGTTTCGCCCTTGCGGCGAAGCTGTGACATTTTTTTTAATTATATTAATTAAATTTCAGGGTTTAACGTCCCAAAACCATGATATGATTACGAGAGACGCCGGACTAGGGGGGCTCCAGAAATTCTTACCACATAGGGTTTTTTTTTTTACGTGCCTCAAGCCGTTTCACCTTCATCGAAAATGCGGCCACCGTGGCCGGGATTCCATCCCGCGACCTGCGCGGGTCAGCAGTCGAGCACCATAACCCCTTGACCACTTGGCAGATTACGTCCAAAAGCGGATGTCTGGGCGCTGCGTTCGTTGCGTTGAAGCGAATTCCGTCCCTCACATTAGTGTCGAAAGTTGTGAAAGCTTCGTTACATCAAAATGACGTTGAAGAAGAAGGATCAGGAAGAGAGGGTGCTCTGCTGGCCGAGCTCCCTCCAATCATCGGCGGCTGAAATGGAGAGTCCATTACATGGATACGTCGGGAAGAGCTCCCCGGTCAAGTGATGTATTTTATGCCCTGATTCCCCACTCGGGTTAAAATAAAAGATTGAAGGCGGCGCGCCGCAATTATTGCGTGGCGGCGGCTGCGGCGGCGGCGGCGGCGCACAGCTGTACTTCCAAATCACCAACCCCGAAATTAAGGGGCTTCATTTCGAATATCCTTGCCACCTACTTAACAACGCTCCGGAGGATGGAGTTACGACGAGGTCATTTAAGGTAGTTTCCTTAAAATAGTTTGCAAAAGGGCGCACCCCTTCCTGCCCTGTTCAAGTCGTGGCGGAAGCTGCGCCGTAAGTTTGGTCTTGTGTGCGCGGCCATGTGCCCGACCTTCAAGTCGCTGAAGACTGTATGCAAGTTTAGGTGGAATCTCTTTCTATGAAGCTTTAGAAGAAGTTCTGGACTATGGGCGTATCATTTTGTCTTGCTTCAGAAGCGGCGGCGCCATGGGAATGGCGCGTGAGACGTTAAAAACGCTTGTTTCATCGCCTCAAGATGTGCTCGACCCGCGGGTTAAGTCAAGGTTCTTAGACAGATTCATGTGCTGTGCTCTCAAAGAACTGGGGGGCAAAAAGTACTTTGGTACACCAGGTTTACCCCATAAGGGGGTTCGGGTGCACGTACTCCTCAGTCAGTGGCGTGACCGATCTGAGCTCTTCACATCAGGATGTCGCAAGTCTCTTAATTCCTTCGGACGGGAATGACCGCCAACGACTGTCGCAGATTTTCATAGATACTACCGCTGTTGTCGCTGAAAAGTGGAGACTGACAGTTGAGAACTTTTGCGAAGGACCTTAGCACACCAGTAAATTGTTTTGGTGCGGTGCTCAAATTGTGAATCCAAATATGAAGCATGAGCTAACCCGCGCGTTCGAAACCTATGCGCCGATTTTTAATATTGTGTTTCTTGAAACTGACAACATGAGCCTGCTCGTGGCTGATTTTGCGCAACTATCAGAGCTATGGAGTGAGTAACAATGCTGAAGCACTGTCGTTTTTGAGATTTCACATTGTACAAGGCCAGTGCTTTCACGCTGCGCACTGGCCTGGTTCTACCGCACACGTTGAAAGGACATTTTCATAGCTGAGGATCTGAGCAACCTCGCAAAGTACGCTTGCGTCTATTACAACAAGTTTTAAGGTTTTAATACGCACAAACGTAGGTGTTTTGTATTCAAGTATTTGTGCTTGTTTATGTATATGTCTTAGAGCGTTCGTACAGACAACTGTAATACGCTTCGTGTGTTCTGACATTTTCGCGTTCCGATATCACTTTATCTTTGGAGTGTTAATAATAAACCAAAATTAATATCACACTTTCGCCGAATTGGGGATTTTCTAGAAGAAACTCCTATATACTCCGAAATCACGAAGCGCTTTTAATAGTGTAGTAGGAGTTCGAAAAGTATGCCCTCTCTTTGGTTGTAAGAAGCAGAGCACGTAAAAGATAAAAAATTACACCATCTCCCGCTAAAGGGAACCATGTGTAGATGTGAAGCAGCGGGCGCTAACGCTTACACTGGCCGTGGCGTTGACGCTGGCGCTATCGCAGCGTTGCGCAGGAGCGAAAACTGAGGAGGCGCAAAGCACGCAGTGATGGAGCGGTGTTTCCTACTGGAACATGCCAATCGCTGCTAATGGGCAATGAGAGACAGAAGATTCCGACTGTACACAGAGACCCTCAGTCAACGTTTCTAGATTATTTTCAGTTAGCAAACTAGCTTTGAGAGGCGGCCACGTTTTGTCGCCGTGGCGAGAGGTGGCGCTGGCGTAGCGTTGAGATCGGGTGCGATGCCAGCGATGCAGTACGAAGGGCGACGCTTGCCTTAGCCGCGTGTTTTTGCTGCGTTGTTGGTGCTCGCGCGCTAATCACGCATGCATTCTGAGGTCTCACGCGTTCCACAAACGTGTGAGCAGGTGATCGTGTACACGTATTTCTGCAGATACCGCGAAATGTCAGCGCGGATTCTCGACATGCCTAGGTGCAGCGTGCCGAGCTGTTGTTCAGGGTTTGCTTCGGCAGCCAAGTCCCGTCCCGCGACACTTTTTCATGGGCGCTCTTCTGTATGTATAGAGGCAATGAAACCAAGTTTTCAGTTAAGCTGCAAAGGAACCGGGTCTGGACACTTCCTGAGGCGCTGTTTGACTGTGATGAGACAAGCGTCGGTTGTCCCGTTCACAATGACACCAGTGATGCAAATAATATTTGGAGTTATTACATGCCAGAACCACGATCGATATGATTATGTATTGCCTCCGTAAATTTAGGCCGTCGGGTGTTTACCGTGCAGTGACATCGCACAGACGGTCCTCTAGCACATCCATCGATCGAACCCGTGACATTCGGGCCAGCAGCCGAGCACCAAGGACACTGCAGTCACGAATATGAAACAGCCGTTCGTAGAACGAATATAAATTGATGTTCTTGTCCTCGTATTCATAACCTCAGTATTTATTTATTTATTTATTATACTCTAAGGTATCAAAACGGGACATTACAGGAGAAGTAATCCTAGGAAAGTCTGTTAGGACGATGTCAGATAGAAAGGTATTTAATTTTTTTCTTTTTTGTTTCAGTATGCTGCTGGTTCTTCATACGGCCCGTGCAGGAGAGGTTACATGAATACATGGAAGTATCTATACATTGCCGAAAATTCATGGTGAAAATTCAGTACACTGAATGAGGTCGATGAGCGTCAGTCGTATTGCAACACATAGTATCGTTAGATAAATTGTTCCAGTTGGAGATATCGGACGGAAAAAGGGAGTGTTTGCGGGTGTTGATACGACATAATCGCTGGTGGAATGCTTTAGAATGGCACGCCAACAATCAACGCGCTGTGTGCGGAAAAGAACTGTATTTACGGGACAGTGCGATTTAATCTGAATAATTTTATCCAGTTAACTAAAATCACCAGCCAAGCATTTCGTACAGAGCTAACCAGAACGAACGGCCCCGATGTTCATTGCTGGGCTAATCGCCACGGATCGCTAAAGTCTTTCTCAGTTACTAGTTACGTCTGTACAGAAATAATAACTGGTGCTTTCCGCCCGTGTGTTCCCTTTTTTAATTTTTACTGGACCGTGGCTTAGCAGAGGAGCTTGCCCAATTTCTGTGCAACATGCGTGCTAGAGGGTTTTGCGCGCATGGAATGGACGAATTTAGGTTTAGCCTATACTCATATACAGATAAAAGAACGTCGATGCGCATTGTAAAGGGCACATATATTCTAGGTACTCATCATTTGTAGGCGTATGGCGGAGCACACTGGAATGATAATTTTTCTTTCGGTCAGTGACTGAGAGCAAGTTTTAAAAATTAGAGCACTTTCACGGCAGGAGTTGAGCGAGGGAAGCATCTGGAGGGAATAAGTGGATGCTTTGGATCCACATAATTGTCCAGAAAGCGTGAATGCTCATTGTATAGCTAATGAAGTCTGCGCTCGCAAAGCGAAGTAGCTTGCCTTCCTACATGAGCTATCACCTTTCATGCCTTTAATAAGCAAACAGGGATGAAAGTTATCCTATATTTGCGCCAATTTCATCCTCACTTCGGTGCAGTTGATATTTTGAAATATTTATTATCCAGGTTTACAATTGAGGTTTACAGGTTTACAAATGACGGCTATTCGATTCGATGATAGAATCGAAGGAAGCAGTGTTCCATTTGAATATCGAAATTTTCGAATACTCGCACACACACCACGTGAATACGTCGCTGCAAATAATGCACCTGCTGCATTCTGTTTCACGAAATCGAATGAAAATGACAAGACGTTTTCTTTTTTCTGGGTTACTTGCTGGTGTTTGATTTGGTAGGCTTTTCAGCAGCCCGCGTATTATGTGATGAGATGAGGTTGAAGTATGACTGAGTATTACGTGATCCTAAGACGATCTGCGCATATACCGGCGAAAAATAGATGCCTGCTCTAACGGGAAACGAAATTAAGGTAAGCGCACTGTGCAATGATTGCCTTGTCTTTTATTACTTTTTTTTTGCACGCCCTGTCTTACGCGCTGTTTGTATCTTTTTTATAACGCTGAGATATAACTAAAACACGCGTTTCACTCAAGCCAAGTCAAATGAGAGCAACTATACCACATCGACCTAACCATTGTAGTAGTCGCTTGTCGGCCCCGTGGAAGTAGCGCAGTAGCAGACGACTCGCCGAGACCAATCCTAACGCGACCGTAGCGCCCCCCGCCTGGTTGGCGATGGCGGAGAGACGCTCCGCACCACTGGAAGGCCGCGCTCTTTGCCAACTGAGTTAATCTAAAAACGTTGCCCTCAGTGCGCTTTTAGTTAACGCGCACGCTGCGAATTTTTATTGTTCAATAACGCACAGGAGAAATCTCCCACCGGCACCACATTGGAGGTCAAGATCCATTGCCATATATACGGGATGGACAGTGAACGGTTGTGCAGCGCGAGCAGTCGGTTTTTTCAACCAAGAAACTCGCTAGCAGACGCTGCCTGCGTCGGCGTAACGAGGCGAGAGAGGGGGGAGCGTAGGAGAGGAGAGAGAGAGGGGGGGGACGCGCATGCGCAGTGGGGTGTGGACGCTGTGGGAAGGGATGCCTAGAGGAGAGGGGGAGCGTAGGAGAGGTGAGAGAGGGGGACGCGCATGCGCAGTGGGAGCCCAGGCAGGGGATTCCTAGAGGAGAGAGGGGGGGAGCATAGGAGGGGAGAGAGGAGGGGAGGCGCATGCGCAGTGAGGGTGTGGTTGCCGCGGGGAGGGATGCCTAGAGGAGAGAGAGGGGGGAGGTTTTTTTTATTTTTACTTTTTTTAAAGGGTTTGCGCATGCGCAGTAAGGGAGGCCACGCCGCACACCACCACCGGATTAAGCTTCGCCATAAGATGCTTCACATGTAAAAGTAAGGGCACTCACGCCGCAGAAGTGCTCACGGAGCC
>JALIZH010019927.1:0-17908 GCA_030522465.1 Rhipicephalus appendiculatus
TTATTTTGCCATTCTTTTTTGCAACTGTTGTGTAATCGTCGTCACATAGTGTAGATTAAATCCTCATTAACTCAACTGCGTCACCTGTTCCATGTCCGCCGTCATTTAGCACCGGGGAATATGAGCTCCTCGAGCTGCTTATAGCAGCTTTTATCTCGGCCCCTGCCATTATGTAACTATGTTTAGAATGGAAACAAATAAAGAAAAAAACATGGCTGATCCCTCTGTCAAAGGAATCGGTATAACACGAAAGTGAAACGTGCCTTGACAGACGTAGTTGAGCGTTTATTGTGCAACGGCAAGCAGCTCGAAACTTGCTGCACGCACCTCAAGCAGAAAGGACGCACGAAACGAGCATACACAGGACGAGCGCGGACTGTCACAGCTCGACACCTAAAGCACGCTGTTCTAACACAAAGACACACGAAACGACTGCACAAGTATACACAGAACCAGCGCGAACAACTGTCACAATTGTTATTTCGTGTGTGAGCATGCAGTGCGCTCCTTTCATAAACGCGGCCGCTGCGGCGAAGCGAAGTGACCTTCTTGTACTCTTTAACCGCTGTAACTTCAAAGCAAACTTGCGGTGGACGCACACGACGTAGAAAGCGCCCGAATGCCCCGATCACAAGATAAGCGCGCGCGCGCACGAGCGCGACCACGCCCGTGGAGGCGCGCGCTCATCGCAGCGACAGGCGCGACGACCTTTAGAGCGCGCACCCCGTGCCACCTTCTCGCTAGTGATAACGAAAACGCGCAGAAGTCGACGACCTCTGAGGACCGCCAGCGGTATATGGTGTATATAAATAGCTTGCCGTTAGCACCGTGAGGTACGTAGGCTCCTATGGCCGAGTGGTTTCGCGCTGCGGAGCGAGAGGTCGTAGGTTCGACGCCCGGCGACGGTACTTTTTCTTTGATCTCAATGTGTTACAACGTCATATCCGGGACGGAAATACGTCAGAGGAGCCGTGGTGGACCCCGGCATAAAACACTTTCGTGTTAAAAAAAGAAAACGAAACAAGTTTTCCACGTTGCATAAAAAAATCTTTATTTTCAAACCAATCTCTTTGCATCGTGATGTCCGACGCATCGGTGGTAAAAACTACACAGTTTGGTTGTAGTGTACAACTACAAATTGGTTATAGTAGAAAATGAGCCGACAAACATATTATGGCATCTGCTTAAAATACAGCTGTGATCACTGTTATTCGATCTGGAGCGTCTTTGCGCTCCATTCAGTGAGGAAAGCAAAAGTGTCAAGTGAAAGCAGTAGCATCACTGCAATCTGCCGGACGATCACATTGTCAGCGGTGAAATGTAGATCAGCCTCCACATGCTTAAACAATGCTTGAACGGAGGGTACAATGAAACGTTACACATGCATCATACAGGCTACAATGCAAGAAGACAAGTTACATTGCACCAGCATTCACCACATGTCCAGGAATTCTGGACATCGACAACTAGCGCCATCGCTTGTGTAGCTGCCGAGTGTGCAGCGTCACTCAATGGGAAACAACTTTTAAACATTAATTACAATGCAACGCCACAATATACACCTAAATCACTCCTTGTATATAATCTGGGCGCCATTATCTCCCAATGCAAGCAATTTTGCCTTATTCCCATAAAAATTCTGGGTTCGAGGACCACTTTTATGTGCTATGTAAAACTCCATAGGAGAGAGTTTAGAAATTTATATAAGAACAATGCGCCTTCACCTGCTTAAATCACTGAAATTGCATAATGTCCATGACTCAATGTTCGTATCTGTGAAATTTGGCTGACGTTGACGAAGTTTCTGAGGTTCGACGGGCACTTTTGTAAAAAGGTGCACTGCAGTGAAACCACCTGATAGGAGGGAAATCGCTTTATAGTGCTTTCCGTTGCCCCAGAATGCGAGAAAATTTCACAGCTTTTTTTATATAATGTTGTTTTTTCTTGAAGCTGCTCAACCTAGACAGGGTATGAATACTATGGAGATCTTAAGTTCATAATTAGCTATGACAAGTATTTGGTTAATTAAAGTAAATAACAAAAATGAGAATATGGCTTCGCAGTTCAAAGAAAAAGAATGAACGACACACATTGATACTGATACGAATTTTCCTCCATTGGGTATAAGTAACTAAAGGTACTGATGAATATAACAATTTATTTACAACTTATTGGTGAAAGCGGTCAGTATAAATGGACCTACATAATATACAGGGTGTCCCAGCTATCACGCAGCGCGATTTAAAAAAGAGGAACGGCGTTACACGATGCAGACCTAGTGCATATTGTTCCCAATATACTGTAGTAGCCGCTACTAATTTTTTCGTTAATGAGAATTAATTATTTAGTCATAATTAAAATTGTAACTCCAAAAAATACTCACCTAATTATCAAAGTGTCAATGAGGCAAATGTGGGCATGTTGAAATGACATCTATCTGTGCTACTTTCAACAACGTACTAATCGCGTGCTAATTTTTTTTCTTTCGGATTCGATTGTTGCTTCATGCATGGCCTCCGAGATTGTGCACCGGCGCGCGACCTCGGAGGCCATGCACGAAGCAACAATCGAATCCAAAAGAAAAAAATTAGCACGCAATTAGTACGCTGTTGAAAGTAGCACAGATAGATGTCATTTCAACATGCCCACATTTCCCTCATTGACACTTTGATAATTAGGTGAGTATTTTGGAGTTACAATTTTAATTATGACTAATTAATTAATTCTCATTAACGAAAAAATTAGTAGCGGCTACTACAGTATATTGGGAACAATATGCACTAGGTCTGCTTCGCGTAACGCCGTTCCTCTTTTTTTAAATCGTGCTGCGTGATAAGCTGGGACACCCTGTATACATATTTATAGATCGCACTGCAATATGTACAAGTTATACTAGTTCATCGTCGCTTGTAAGTAAATAGCAGTAGTGATTGTCAAAGCTAATTTATTTTAAGTATTTTAGTTTAATTAGTATGGATAATTATTAAAAGTTACAATGACTTACCCAGAACTCACAGCGACTGAGACTTACTCAGCAGTATTAAGGCACATTCGCACCCTGTCGATATAAGTAATCACTTGTAATAACGAATTCACCCATTTTAAGCGTAGAATACAAGGCTTTAACTTACAAGGATCTATATACGGTATTCAATGTATGAAATTGCGATCCGAGACAGATAACAGCATGGAATTGTTCTTAGTGATAGCTATCGATAATTAGTAATCAGGAATGATTTTCGGTGAAAATCTGTTCAACCTATCTATTAAAGTGTCAAGAGAAGGGTATTTAAGAGGTTATGATTAGACTTTATCAGTGATAGACCTAGGCAATCATGAAGTGCGGGTAGATGGATAATCAGTAAATTATTCGACGATATTATTATAATATACAGTGTTGGTCAAAAGTTCCCAGGCCGCAGCGACCGGCCCCGGAGCAGCAGCTCGCTACTGTCGGGGCGCTGCCATCGTAATCTCGCCTCGGCGCACGCTGGGGTCGAGCGTGCGCGTGGGAGGGGGGGTGCTTCCCTCTTCCTTTTTTTCTCTCCTTGATAAGAAAGCGATGAATGAAGTTCATGCGTCATGTGCCCGCACCGTTCGCTCTTCTAATTTCACTATCGTGGAGCGTGGAGCGAGAAGGCAGTGCTCCAGAAAGTGATGCATCATGCTTGCGGCCACATTTCGCTAGACACCGTATACTTGTCTGTATTTTTCGACTGCATAGACATGAATATCGCGCCTTTAACTTGCTGTGGATACGCCGTGGCTCTCAGACGTCTGCGCAAATGAATTTGCTGCATGTTTACGCGCTCGGGGCCGTAAAGGTATGCTTGTGTCCATTGCGACGTCGTTGTCATGCTGTCATGATTGGGTTTCGAGCCTCTTCAAAGGCAACGCCAATGAATGCACTGATGGGGCACCCGCAGTGTTACGGTACACTTTTAAGATTTGTTCGGGGCGCTTCTGTGCAGTATTTCCCAGCTAAAAAAGCTAACTTTCGTCACACCTGTCCGTCTGTGCTGTGCTCAGGAAACGTAGAAGTGGACTCATGCTCTATAATGCCCGATAATAAACGCCTCACGCATAGGCGTGCACAGGATTTTCAATAGTGGGGGGGGGGGGGGGGCAGTTTGTTATGCAGTGCCCTCCCCCCGCCTCCCCCCCGCCGGTCGCTGAGTCAGGAGAAGCCTACGACACATAAATTAAAGAGTAGCGATGACGTGCATCTCAAAAAGGCCTGCCATCGGTCCCCAGCTTTGCCGGTTATTTACGGGGTAAATAGTTATTTGCAACTAACATCAGCGGTGCCTAATTGGTCGCCATTCGTCAGAACTTTCAAAACACCATGCGTAGCCATTACCCTGCGCACTAAAACCTGACGTGAAAGGCGACTCAGGAAAGGTAAGGGGCTGAATTTTGCGTGCCCTTTAAATGACTGGGCTGGGGGGGGGGGGGGAAGTGCAGCCGCCTACCCTGCCCCCCTTCGCGAGCACGCCTATGGCCTCACGTATAATAAGAATTTCATGAAGCGCCGTCATATGTCCAATTAGTAAGTTGAGACTAAGCGCGCTTTTCTTCAATTTGTTACCTCGATTTTAAATTGCCTGCTGCCCGTGTGAAGCGCAGAGTTATTCGTTGACTGAGAAGTCAGTAGGTGGGCTTTGAATATATGCCTCTGACCTGCGTCCGCGATCGGTGCTGCTACTCGCTCTGTCGAACGACGCCTTCTGGTTGGAGGCGCTGGTCGAACTCTCGGCGATCAAGATTGTCCCGCTTCGCTCGAGTCAAGGAGGGAATTATTTGGTGCCGCTGCTGCTATTCTTGCGATATAACGAACTATTGGACAGCAGATGGTAATCGTAGACGTGATGTAGGTTGAAGAGACTTACTGTCATTGTGGCGGAACACACTCGTGTTGCGCAGGAAATTAATAACGACGGTGGAGGCAGCCGGATGGCCCGTATTCGCTAGATTAATCCACAAGCAGATCCATATATTTAGGCTATATGCTTATCACGATGTTCTTGTCAGCCACGAAATGGCAACGGATAGCTTCTGAATGGAAAATCTAAAACGCGTGGGAATACATGGCTGGCAGGTTGCCGTTTCGTTATGTAATCCGTGTAGCGTTTCACTTCGTCTTCTGCATGAGATCAATGTCTCGGCGGACGACTATTTTGCGTGGCGTCGAACGTAGCTGAAGGCGGAGTGTAACGCATGGAATGAGTGTAACGCGATAGGCTGCGAAATAATCTATCTTGTCAAATCACCGCACGGCCAGTTGTCCCATGCAACAATTGTTTTGGTTGTATCATAAGTGTTCATAACTTTTAATTTGCGTGTATTGCTCGGAGAAGCTCCTCGAAAGCTTCATGCGCCGCGAGAAAAAAAAGAAGCTAATCAATTGGAGTTTATTTACCTATGAAATCGACGAGCACTTCTAATTGCAGGGTAGGATGACGGCGATTCATCGACAACTCGAAGCACATGGACACAAGTAATGCAAATGAGCATTACTTGTGTCCATGTGCTTCGAGTTGTCGATGAATTCGCCCGCGCGCTGCCGATTGTTAGCTTCCTGGTTAGCTCAATTGGTAGAGCGACCGCCCCGGAAAGGCGTTGGTCCCGGGTTCGAACCCCGGACCAGGACGAATTTTTCAGCAACTAAGAAGCTTTTCTTTCTGATAAATCCGCATGGATTTCCTTGTGGCTTCGCGCTACAAACGGGGGGTTGTCTATTTTCCCTTTCTTAAAATCGGATGTGTTATCCGAAGGTCACAGGTTCGGTCCCTGCCCACGGCAAGGTATCTTTTCGTCCACTTTTCTTTCTTCACATTTGCATTACATTTATTACTAATAACATCCCCGATATTTTCCTTGGCATTATTGTCTGTTAGCTCCCAATAATATTGTGTCTAACAAGGAAAAACGAGCCCTTAAAAAGGGTCCCTCACCAGGTGACATAATGAATTTCAGTTAGACACTGGAAGTGGTTGCGCGCCCTATAAAGAGCATTGTGCCACAATAATTTTTTTAATCGGTCTATTAGAAGCTGAGAAAACCGATGTTTTGAGGCGGTTCGAAACCATGATGCGAGGAGGCGAGCTTGAAAACCTCGGCGCTCGCCCCGTGTAGCCTTCGCAAGCCAAATCCCTTCCCAGCCCCCTTCGGCACGTGAGCGGGAGGATCACATGACGCATACGCATAAATACGTCATGCGCACACAGTGTCACGAGCGCATCACGTGATCGAACCAGCCCTAGCCGCCGAGACGCAAGCGGTATTGTGGCGGCGTTTCGTCTATGCAAGCTATGCCGAATGCGCCCTCGCCAATCACTTGGCTTTCAACCTATTACTGAGCATGAAATCTGCGACATTTGTACGGACGCGAGACAAGCGGTGCGCCGCATGAACATTTAGTTAGACGCGGGAGCATAAATGAGCCTTATGAGCTCTGGAACGCGATAGAAAATTAGTTTCGTTGTAAGGGTGGCGTCTGCACGATGCGCAAAGCGCGAGAACACGAACGCATGCTGAACGGAGGTAGATTAGTCTCGCATCTCGCTACGACTCGCAGAAAAAAATGAAAAAAGAAAACGCACACGTTCTGTTTGTGTTTTATTACTGCTCTCAAGTTTTATTCGTCTATTCAAGCTACAAATTGCATAAACTACACGTCGTGTCAAATAATTATCGCGGTATCACGTGCTAGTGCTGGCGACGTCAAAGCACAGTCGTCTACGTAGAGGAGCGACGTCACAGCACTACCGTCTACGTAGGGCTACTCCATCGTGTACGTCATCCCCTCATTCTCTGGGCGCGCGCCCGCGAGAAGAAGGGCAAGGAGCGTTCAGCTTGAAACTTGACCTATTTCCGCGGCGCGTTGCGTTGCAAATTTTGGCAGATGTGATTGTGAACGCCCAGCGTACGCATTCCACTCGTCAGCTCAAAATTGTCAAACCTGGTGCGGGGCCCTCTAAAATTTCCACTTCTTTCCTGCATGCATAGCGAGGGTCTCGTTCTGGCAGACTTGATGCCTTCAGGTAGTATGCGAGGGAATATTGTTCAGCTGCCAGCTCGTAGTAAGATCATGTGCTACGTGACGCCAACAGGCAGAAAAATACTGTTCCACACTCGCCGTCATGGCTACTAGCGGTGCTGACTAACACTCCCAGGTTTAAATGCACATATAAAGTGGACGGAGGGAGGACCGCCGCCGTAGCTCAGTTGGTAGAGCTTCGGACGCGTTATTCGAAGGTCGCAGGTTTGGTCCCTGAGAGCGGCAATTCATCTTTTCATCCACTTTTTCTTTCTTCACATTTGCATTATAATTACCCCTAATAACATCCCCTATACTTTCCTCGGCATCATTTTTTTTTGTTAGTTCTCATTCATTTTGAAACTAAGGCCGTATTGTTTCTATCGCGGAGAAAGCCGAGATGGTGCCTTGTTCAGCTAAATCACGTAGAACTACAGCTAGTTCATCAATGAAGAAATGCGGAATTTCTGCTGGAGAACACATGTCACTAGAACATGTCAGCCATACGATATGAATAAAATCTTTGTATTCAACGTAAAATTTCTTAAGACTGGCGTACACCTATCAACGAGCTTCTTTATAGCACGTGATTAACCAATTAAAAGAACATTAAGTGCGTTTGAGCTTCGCCTTGAAGAGGAGAAAGCGCAATCGAGCCCCGTTCGCATCGCCTTCTCAATTGCCAGCCCCGCTTAACTTCTCGGTGCGCACCACGACCCTGCCGGAAAGAAAAGTACGTCTGTACTGGAAACATTTACTGTTTCACACTATCCTACCATGCCTACTGTAAGTACAGCATGCAAAATGCCCTCTATATAAGCCATAATTCTTTCTTTTGCGATCCTTAAGCCTACAAGCGCGAATGCGCGGCTGCACACTTTGTTGATACTGTTGCTGATAATGATGATTACTCATGTCTGTGCACTTGGGAATTGGTCGGTTTTTAAAGCAACAAACTTAATGTTCAATTAAAATGTCTGACGCTGGTGCGATTCTACGCTTCTGCCACGCAATATTACATGTGTTAAGGGGGCTCCTGGCACTACATTATTATAGTTTTCTTTCTCGAAACAGTTTCGAGCACCGGCGTGGCTGAATTGTAGAACCCCTGTTTTCCATGCAGAAGTCCTGGGTTCGATTTCCGCTCGAGCCGAATATTCATATTGTTTATTTATTTGCATCTATCTCGAATTTTCGCCCTCGGGCAACGCTTATTTTTCGCTCATGACGAACGACGCCAACACCAGCGCCGACGCCAGATTTTCTGCAAAACGAGCTCTTTAACGCTGTCGCGTTAAAACAGATCGCTCTTTTGTGGAATACCTAGACACCAATGAAATCATGCGCTCCTCCAAAAACATGTGGTTGGTGTAATAACTACAGTATCATGCCTCGTTCACATCAGTGACGCCTCTGATAGGACAAGTACTCACTTTTTTTAAAGCAAGATTGCGGTTCACTGGTGAATAATAATAATAATAATAATAATAATAATAATAATAATAATAATAATAATAATAATAATAATAATAATAATAATAATAATAATAATAATAATAATAATAATAAATCATTTATTTAATGTGCCCGGGAACAACCATAAGGTCTTTGTGCAGGCGCACGCAGAATTAAAAAAAAATAAAAATAAACAATACAATGCAGACAGTCTTCAGAAAGCGACAGCAAATAAAAAGAGCGAAAACGCATAGACAAAAAGAAATCAACGCAAAGGGGGGAAGAATAAAAAGGCAACTCGAGAATCATGGAATGGGAGTGAAAAATAATGTGGAATATACACAACTATGCGGAAGGCTTCCTGAAAGACGGAAAAGGGGGAAAATTTGTACAATGTGCAAAACTATGTTAAGACAGTGCAAAGCTCGGATCAAAACAATGACTGTGGACAATGAAAAACATCAAAATCAAGAAAGTTGACATTATAGAGACTTTGTATTCTGTGAATGGTAGAGTGTTGGAAGAAGCTGGCAGGTACAGGAAATGGTCGATTCTCTCTGGTTAACTTACGCGGAATTCGAAAATTAATGCTACTGAGAAGTAAAGGGCAGGATATTGTACCGTGAACTAGCTTGTAAAGAAATAACAGGTCAGCGCGATTTCGTTGGCAGTAAAGTGATGGCAATGATAATAATCCAGCAGTGTTAGAACAAGATCCAGAGTCATTTCTAGCAAAACGATGGTTGTAAATGCTAATTTTTTCTGGACTCGCTCAATGGCGTTACTGCTGGATTTAGCAATTCTATTCCAGATCACACATGCATACTCAAGTTGAGGAAGACATATTGCAGTGTATAATTTGTGGAAGGCTGTAGGAGAACTGACTTCTGGAGAGATTCTGCAAACACAGCCGAGAGAACGATGGCCGTGCATGGCAGCACGTTTAGTGTGAGGAGAAAAATTTAACTTGCTATCAAAAACAACACCAAGATCACTGATCTCATAAACCTTACATAACGAAACGGTATTGACATAGTAGGGAAAAGACACGATAGATGTTTTGCGCGATATACTCATGAATTTGGTCTTTGAAGTATTCAGGGAAAGGTTGGAGAACACAATAATAATAATAATAATAATAATAATAATAATAATAATAATAATAATAATAATAATAATAATAATAATAATAATAATAGGTGACCCTCTCCAGTGACTTCGCGGGTCTGTGTCTACCACGCATTGCCCGAGGGCGCCGCTCGCTCGCTCTCAAGGTCCATTGATTTGAGTCGTTGATCAAGCTACCGGCCAACCCCTACGCCAGCATCCAATAAACACCTTTACAACAACAGCAGCAGCAATAATAATAATATGTTATAAGAATAATACATTATTATTATTATTATTATTATTATTATTATTATTATTATTATTATTATTATTATTATTATTATTATTATTAATATTATTATTATTATTATTATTATTATTATTATCTCAACCACAAATTTTCTTTTAAAAGATGAGCACTTGTCTTATTAGAGTCGTCACGAATGTGAACAAGGCATGGTATACTATAGATATTGCACCAACCACGCGTTTTTGGAGCCACCTGTGATTTCATTGGTGGCTAAGTATTCCACAAAAGAGCGAGCTGTATTAACTTGATCGCGTTAAACAGCTCGTTTTGCAGAGAATCCGGTGTCGGAGCTGGTGTCGGCGTCTTTCGTTGTGAGCCAAAAATAAGCGTTGCCTGTGGGCAAAAAATAAATGAACAATATGAACATTCGGCTCGTACAGAAGTCGAACCCAGGACTTCTGCATGGAAAACAGGTTTATACAACATGGCCACGACTGTGCTTGAAACTGTTTCGAAAAGAAAAACCTATAATAATGTCATGTAGTGTGAGGGGCCAATATTCCGTGGCAGAAGCGTAGAATAGCACCAGCGTCACACATCTGAAATGCACAATGAGTGGTTGCTTTAAACACTCATCAATAAGCGCGTCATTCAAGTATTAAATAGGTACTGGCGAGTGACCTTTTAAGAAACATTACCATATAAAAATGTAAGCACGCTGTTCTTGAGCAAGACGAGCAAAGAAAGAATGACACAAGTAGCGGCAAGGAAACCAGACGAGCGCTAACTTCAAACTCGCTTGTACGCGTTGCTCGTTCTAAATAAAATTGGCCGGAATAGCCGGGTCACAAACCAAGACCTGATGCCATTGTGCAGACCGCAGAGCCAGCGAAACAAGGAGGTGGTTTTACGGTCGTGTACATGCAAATATTATCAAGTGTTTTACATCCCAAAAGCACGTTATGATTATGAAGGACGCCATTGTGGAGGACTCCGGAAATTTCGACCAGCTGATGTTCTTTAACGTGCCCTGACATCGCACAGTATGCAGTATATCTAGCATTTCACCTCCATCGAAATGCGACCGCCGCTTCCGGGATCGAACACGTGGCTTTCAGGTCAGAACCCGAGCACTGTAATCGCTATACCACCGCGGTGGGTGGTCGGATACCTGAATATAATTGGTTTCATTACGCTTTCACGAACAGTTAGCAAAGAGGCGCCGACGAGCTGTATAGCATGTCATGTGCATAATGAAATACGTTATTTCGGACGTATTTTATTATGTGTTCTAGAAACGTAAAGAGCGTTGTTTAAATGAAAGCGCCGTATTTAGAATGCTTAAATTCAGAAGGTCATTGAGCAATCTCGTCCCTGTTATCAATCTCGGCCTTTATTTTAGCTCCTTTTTGAACCCTGAAAAATATTGTCACTGGCAGTGAATATCGCACGGCCTGTTTCCTTCACTCTATAGCGCAAAAAAAAAAAAAAAACATATCATTTGTAAAGTGACGCCAACAAACATTAGGGACGCCGAGTCTCTGCATATCCTCAAACCGGCATTACGATAACGTAGGCTGGTATTATTGTCTTGAAATTAGCTTTCTAAGATCACGAAAACGGCAGCGACGAAAGGACGTCCTTAGTTTCTAAAGAAACCCGTGGGGACCGACAACGATACAATCGGACGAAATATATTGAAAATGACGACAGGATGGGTAGCACGCCCTTTTCAAGCAAAGACAAGTGACTTGTGTGCACGCATTCGTTGCAATATAACTGCCGATTCCCGATCGAGCAGCCAGCCGACCGCTCGTCGTACGCCTTGCGCTTATCAGTCCGCGATCACGGTTCGCTCTCGGTGGCGATAGTCGATATCGTGCTGCCTTTTTTTATGTGTATTGTCGTTTTGTCTGCCGCGCGGCATGCGTCATCGCGCCAATTTTGAAAGTTGAAGGTCCGTACGCCACGTGGTGTGAAAAACGGTGAACTAAAAGCGATGTCCCGAATTCCTGGGTATGATGATGGAGACCAAGCCGTTCGACGCAATCCCCAGGCTCGCCATATTCCGACAAGCATTACAAAACTGCCATGTCTCAATGCTATGCATAAAACTATAAAATACACTATAAACTATATATTATTAACTATAAAAGCTATGAACAATAAACTAAAACCAAAACACTGACAAAAACACACACATGTATCAGGTAGAACGCCATTGCTGACCGCGTTCGCAGCCACGTCCGTACGCACGGAAGCCTGACCAGATCGTCACACTCCCTGGTGCCGACATACTCGCCTGTCATGAGAAGGCACTGCTGCATATAGGTGCTGAAGTATTTTAGCAGCGTCATCTTTGTCTCCTCGTCCTCGTCGACGTTCGTCGCGCTTCTGTCAAACGAGAAAAATATGTTTTATTAACAGAAGCCCTATTGTAACGAAGGGCGAAGTGTCGTGTGAAATGCTTCGAGAAGCCGCGGTCCACGAGTCCAACTGAACATGTCTGCTCTATTGTGTTGCGCAATAAATATTCACTGAAAGAAGAACTTCGGGGACGCTTGAGCTTCGCATTCAAAAGTAGAACGCGATAGCGTAACCTAGACCTGTGCGCCGGACCCAAAATCGCCGGCGGCGGCGCGCCGGTGTTTCCACCTCCGGCGGCGGCGCGTCAACGGCGCGGGGTTCATCGGATCGGCGGCGGCGCGGCGCGGGGGGGGGGGGGGGGGTAGAATTATGATTCAAGAGTTTATGGGGATAGAAGTTTGTCCCTTGAATTTTGAGGAAAAATATCTGTCTCCCCGTAAGGGCGAAGCAGTAAATGCGATAGCAACATGTAATGGTATAACGAACTAAGGCTAACAGCTAACCATCCGATCTCACGAAACTGCAACGCACTGGTGTATGGCAATACGGCCGCTCGCGGGAAAGAAGTGGTTCTCATGCAGTTTGTCGTATCAGTGGTGACAGCAGGAAGCGGTGAGATGATAGCACGTACAAGGGTATACGAAACGCGTTTGCTGATGCCTGCCGAAATTGCGCGCGCGCCAGCGCTCGCGACCACGCCCTTGTAGACCAAGTTCACAGGTGCGGGTATCGAGCCACGCAGCACACCCCCCCCTCCCCCCCACCCTACTCCGACGTCCCTTCATGTTCCTTTGTCCAATGAAAGATGGACAAGGCTTCCTCTCTTGTTGAGGAACAACCGACGGGCAGGCCTCGCACGTGGTGTGATGTTATCGCATGCGCCCTACGTGTGATGGAGATGGGCAGCTTGTTTCATCTATGCTTCAGCCATGTTCCTCGCTAGCGCTTGCGAGCTTTTACTAGCGGGTACAGCATACGATGCGCGTAGAAAAGTTATCGATGTGGGCTTTATACGGAAAAAGATGGTGACAATGAAAACCTGCAGAGAGTGTCGATAATTTTTATCGCAATCAAAAGGTATACAGTAACCGTGGAAGCGGGTTCGCCTATTTTTTGGAGAGCTGCATCGTCTTCCTTGTAAAGAGTTCGTCCGTTGGAAGAATCAATTCTCCGGTTCCTCTTCCATTCGTTCCCTTCCATATCTCCTCGACAGTTATTTCTTCATAATGCACGTGTACAATGGGAGCATTGAGCGTTGAGCCCATAACAAATTCGAGCTTGTCGGCTGCGCTCTGTTATTCCGCCTTGCGTAATAGGAAACTCACAAAACAGTGCGAAATAAGTTCATCGCGCACGGTAATCACGCGAGGTGGGGAAGAACGGGTGGGCGAATGCATGGCAAAGCAGGGTAGTAGACAATTCACAACTGATATTTCTCGTATATGGACCAATCGAGAATATGTGCCCTAACCATGTAACGTGAATCACCGTTCTGGCGTCGCGAAGAGCGCCAAAAAAGAAAAAAAAATAAACGAAAAAAGAAACGATAAAGGCCAAGAAAGAATAACGCGCTCTATTTTATGTTTCCAGAGGCTGCTTTGGGGTCCTTAAAAGAACAGGGCGTGCAAACAAGGGCAAGAGAGTTGTCAAGACACCGCGAACGCGGCTAGCTGAAAAATAGTGCAGCGGTGGAAAAGCAGGTAGACAAAAAAAAAAAAAACGCTGCGTCGCTCTAGTAGTGCCAATGCTGGAGGAAGTGCGGAGTTGGGCAGCCTTCTTTGTTTCTCTTCGGCTTTCTCTTTCATTCCTCTTCTCTTTCTTTTTTTCGGTTTCCTTTCTCTCTGTTTCTTTCTCAATGTTTACTGATTTCTTCCTCTCTCTTTATTTATTTTTTTATCTTTCTTTCTATTCTTCCTATCTCTTCCTTTCTTTATCTCTCTTTATATTTTTTTGCTTGATTCCTTTCTTTTTTTGTATCTTCATACCTGGTTTTGCCTTCGTTACGCCAAGCGACGACAGCATACGACAACCCGGGTCCCGAAACTGCCCTGCCTTAATATCATCATCAAGGCGCCCGAAGAACAAGAGGAAGTAGACCTCCTTGGTGCGAGCGTGCGCTCAATATGCCACAGATGGCTATACTATTCGTGGTTTTTCCTGCGTTACGCCAAGCTACGACCGCTTACGATGACAGCATGCGATGACTGCATACGACAGCCCGGTCCCTTAAACTGCTCCGCACTTAAAGCACTTATGTGCGCATTCCCGGGCAAGACGCGATACCTATCAGTCAGTTGCGCGTGGTGGTCAACGTGAGAGATAACCGGTCACTCTCTTGAGTTCACTGTTGTGTTTTCACGTCGTGTCTTTTTAACATGAATACCTACCAACTAGCTCAGCTATCGTTTATTGTAAGTGTTTCATTGCCTTTACTTCTCTATTTATTTATCGACTTACTCGAGTGAAAAAAAGTAAGGAAAAAGGTCCATTAAACTATATGGAGATATATTACTTATCTATTTGATTTATCTATGCACAATGTAGTGGGCCCGAGACTCCACGAATATGCTATCCAGTGAGTTGGGTCGTCTCCCTTTAAGGCTGTACGACGCCGCAGCGTTGAGGTCAGGCAATACTCTTGAGACTTCTGGAGGAAAGAAATATATATACGACAACTTCCGGGGAGCTATTCTCGATGTGTATGTGTCCATCTGAAGAAGATGTCCACAGTCCATTTCGGCAGAGCGCATTCAGTTACTCGAAAACGCCGTTGGCCGTGATGTTTACTTTTGACCACGTCGACGCGTCCACCGCGGCGATGTAGCGGTTAGGGTGCTCGACTGCTGACCCGAAGGTCGCGGGTTCGATCCCGGCCGCGGCGGTCGCAATTCGATGGAGGCGAAATGGTAGTGTCCCGTGTACTGTGCGATGTCAACGCACGTTAAAGAACACCACATGGTCAAAATTTCCAGAGCCTTCGACTACGGCGTCCTTCAATCATACCGCGGGTTTGGGACGTTAAACCCCATATATATATATATATATATATATATATATATATATATATATATATATATATATATATATATATATATGCCACGTCAATACGCCGAACCCGCCAGCGCATTCGCAGCGTAAGAAGAAATTGGACAAATTTACAGGAACAGGAACTTTTCAAGTCTGATCTTGCGTATGAATGTGTTCCAGATGTTTGAGAACCATGCAGGGAACGCGTACCGACCTTCGCAGGTGCGTTAGATGGGCGGCCGTATTAAACCTTATTCGATGGCTTACGCAATCAGAATTTGTGCACAGCTTCCGAGATGTACGCCCAAAAGCGGAAGTCTGGGCGCTGCGTTCGTTGCGTTGAAGCGCATTCCGTCCCCCCTCTCATTAGTGTCTAGAGTAGTGAAAGCTTTGTGACATCAAAATGACGTTCCGGATCCGGAAACAGGGAGCGCACTGGTCACCGAACTCCAGCCAATCAGCTGCGGCGGAAATGGACACTCCACTAGGGGGACACATCGAGAATAACTCCCCAGCCATAAAAAATGAAACAGGAGCATGCTGGAAACTTCGACCAAAGCTTGGAGCACAAGGGGGGGAGCGGCGTCGGAGGAGGTTGGTCTGTGGACGTGAAGCGCGCTCGCTCGTGAATTTTCTTTTATTTACACATGAGCTCGCCAAGAAAAATGAAAACAAACAAGATCATGATGGGAATTGTGACACGAGCCCGAAGTGGTAGTGGCTTCAGAGGAGGTTGGCTTGGATGCTAGGCGTGCTCTCGACTATTTTAACACAAAAGTGTTTTATGGAGGGGTCCACGAAGACTTCAGTGACGTATTTCCCTCACGGAAATGACATCGACAAAATACACATGATCAGAAGACAAAGAAAAAAATTTCCGCCAACGGGAGTCGAACCTATGACCTCTTGGTCAGCGACAAGCGATGCCGGGCACGCTATCCACTGCGCCACAGTCCCATACTCTCTCGGGTGTACAAATGCGCCTTTTATATCTACCACTGTCCTCTCGCAGTGCTCTTGTTTAAGTGAAGTAATGCATTATGACCGTGCAATCCACGATTAGTTTCTTCAAAGCATCGTTTCTACGCGTCCGTCCCATTCGGCGCGTTTCAAATAGGAAAAGTGCAATTTTGTCGACGCATTATTACATTGCCAGGTGGCAACGTTGCCCCCCAGCGTCGGCCTCACTCATAGCATCCATCCATACCGAAAAAAGCTCTGCGACTAGTGCTTCTCGTGGCCGCGTTTCTAACTTACGCTCGCCCAGGAAAAATTGCAGCCGGCCAACGGGAAAGACCCGACGCGCGTTGCTTTTCCCTCTGGTCGGGCAGTGGCGTTCAATAACTCTAACATGTCACGCGTTCGCGACCTTAGCCTAAGTTCGGCGTCCAATCAGTGACACTCTTCTGGGTGTCACACCACTTGCTCTCGTGCCGCTCTTATACAGTTACCAGAAGCATCTATGATCCCAAGGGTTTGTTTTAATCATTGATCATGGACGTTAGTCGTAGGGATACAGATGTACCACCAAGTGTCAACGTGAATGCATCCACGTTAAGCGGTGCCATAACTGTCAAACACCAATAGTCATTGTACAAGCTATCTTTTATCAGTATACAGAAAACATTCAACTACTTCTGTAAGGACACGTTTCACTTTCGTGTTCTACCGATTCCTATGACGGAGGGATCAGCCATGTTTTTCCGTCTATGGTTGAAGCGCATTCCGTTCCTCTAATTTGAGTCAAGAGTTGTGAAAACTTCGTGACGTCATAACGACGTTGAAGAGGACGATTCCGAAAGAGAGGGCGCGCTGCTGGCCGAGCTTCCTCCAATCAGCGGCGGCTGAAATGGAGAGTCCATTACACCAACACATCGAGAGAAGCTTGCCAAGTGAAGCGTTGTATTTTATGCCCCGATTCCCCGTACGGGTTAAAATGAAAAACTACCGGCGGCGCGCCGAAATTATTGCCCGGCGGCGGCGGCGGCGGCGGCGTGGCCACTCTGGAAATTTCGGCGGCGGCGCAATCGGCGTGAGCAAAAACAGGCAGCGGCGGCGGCGCGGCGCGGCGGCGCACAGCTCTAGCGTAACCGGACCCCGTTTACATAGCCTTCCCAATCGCTAGCCTTTCTTCGCTTCTCGGTGTACTCCTAAACCGTAACGCAAGTGAAGAAACATCTGTGCGCCTGCAAAGAGGCCTTTTCGAACTATCCTAGAATGCCTACTGCAAGTATAGTTGCTAAGTGCCCACTACCATATAATTCTTCCCTTTGAGAGTTGGCGGGGTACCCACTAGGCAACACGTGCACTAGGCAACACGTCCGTAGGCAACACGTGCACCTGTGTAGTTATTGGTGTTGAACACGTTATTGGTGTTGATAATAATTATGCCTGTGTGCTTTGCAATTGATGCGCGTTTAAACCAACCATTCATTGCGCAATGTACATCTTTTGACGCCTGGTGTGATTCTACGCTTCTGCCACATAATACATTTATTAATGACACTCCTTCTACTACATAACGTTCATGTAGCGTTTTTTTTTTCGAAGCAATTTCGAGCCCCGACGTGGCTGTGTTGTTGAAAACTAGCTTGCCACGCAGAAGTCCTGGGTTCGATTCCCACTCGAACGATGGCTTTTATTTCTTTATTTGAATTTAT
>JALIZH010019928.1:0-20803 GCA_030522465.1 Rhipicephalus appendiculatus
TGTCCGCAGGAATCGTCAAGCCCCCGGCCACGGAGCAAGAAACTAATGCGGCCGAATGCGTTCCGCGTCCACGCACCATGACTGCGGCGGAACACAAGCAACGCGCGGGACAAGTGCTCCTCGACAGCTTCAACAGCGGCTGTTTCCTTGTGTGTCACTGGATGCCTCCAGCATGATGTGGCTCTTTGCGTGCGTAACGCTATCTTTTCGCCACAAATAGCGTAGTAGCACCTCATAAATGTTTCTTGCTCCGTGCTTTGGCCAGGCCCTGGAAACTCAGCGCTAGTTTCGGTTTCAAGGAACATGCACGCTCATAGCGGTTGCCGGGCATCCTAAGATCTGGTTGATCGAAGTGAGGTTGATGTGGATGTTCGCATTTATTTGCTTTCGCGAGTTCTTACAAATAAAGAAATTTGATTTCACGGCAAACAACTCTTCTTTTGCTCATTTGTCTTGTTTTGTTTCTTATTTTGTGAATTTTGAATCAGGCGAAGCGCGGGAAGTGGTTGACATGAATTTGTAGCGCTTGTCTCCGGTCCTCCTTGCCACTCGCTCAGCGATATCACAAGTTGGATCGCGCTCAGTTATCTTGCCCGGTTGGCGTGCCAAGTACGGGAAAGATAAAACAGAAAGTTGTGGCGTGCAGAGAACGGAAGCCGCAGTGAGCTACGCCGAGCAAATCAACCATGCATCAGACGAAGATGGCTAAATCGGGCGTCACATCTTTTTTCGCGGCTCTGCGGTGTGTTAACCCGGGGATTTCCAGTACCGCGAAGGTTTTTCACGTTTCCCAGTGGCAACGGGTGAGCACAAATATTCGGGCCCATTATTTCAGCAGGTATTAATTTTGCATGAGCACATGAGTAAACCCAGTTCTCTGTAAGCCTGACTGTACTGACATAGGCGCAGTGTCGCTAGACCAATGGTCAAGACGACAGCCTACCCGGTGTCGGCAAAATATATGTCTAATAAAAGGCTTGAATGGGTGTTGGCTCGGCTACATAGCTTTTCATCTTTTACTTTTTGGCATGTAGCTGAAATGATGTGAGGCAACTTTAGGCTCCTTCCTCTCCATGAAATTCATGCGGCCAGTTTGAAGCTTTGTGGTTCTTCACTTCTAATACTGTCACTGAAATACATGTGATGGACTGAATGCTCTAGAAATCGTTAGAAGAAATGTCGCTGGAGCCAACGTTTTGACAAGTGAACTTTTTCTTCGTCAAGGCAACGCAGCTGCCCTGACGAAGAAAAATTCAACTTGCCGAAACATTGTTTTCATCGACGTTCTTTCTTGCAGAACTTGTGATCGCTTCAAGCCTTTCTGTTCTTCTGAACTTCTGCCTTGTTTGGCAGTCAAATTCTGTAAGAAAAATATGTGCACCGTCAAAGCAAACGTGATTGAGTCATACACGACGTGTCCTGCTGGTGATTGTTGATAATTGTCGCATTGGTTCGGATATTTTGGGTCCACTGTTTGCTCATTATGTCCACATTTCAATTGTGAATTAAAGCTGCTTTTATAGATTGACACTTTCACACTACGCGTATGTCTGTTTTTTTTATGCGAAACATGCAATAAAAAAAATTAATTTTATTTGTGTCGATCCAGTTTTGTGTTACTGAGCAATCGGTCCGCTTAAGTTTCGCCGCTTCAGAACACACGAACTAAATTTTCAAAAATGTTAACGAAATTTTACGAATGGCCGCGTCGGCCAAGCGGCCAGCGGTCCTGAAAGAGGGCATGAACACATCCCACTTGCATGAAGTGGGAAAGGAGAGCTTCCGCGGCAACCTTCCTCCTCTCAGTTTCGCGCCCTTTCCCTCTATTTGGTGACCTCACCAGTGACGTCATGAAAGAAATTTTCTGTTTGTGATTTATTTCTAGTTGGATGCCCGGCAGCCGCCCGTAGTAAAAGCGGCGCTGCCGCTGCGTATCAGCATGCGAGAGCGCGCCACATGGGAGGTATAGGGAGTTTCCGCCCCTTGCTTTGGCCACCTGCTCGGTTCATCGATGTGCCCCACTGAATGTAGATTTTTTACCCTGTTACTTCGCCTCGCTCGGTCTATATGTAGCGGATTCTGCTAGAATAAAAGGTTTGTTGAATGTAGCGTTTCGTGTATGTGTCTGTTTTCTTTATTTATCCTCGTGGGAGCTTGTGCCTCCTTACTCTATCATGGATGCTAAACGACTAGCCCATAAAATTATTTTAACAGCTACAGCCTAATAAAATTTGCTTTCCTTACCATTCATGCCTTCCGCAAACACATAATCCCTCATACTATCCCTACTGTGAAGTGAACCCCTGCAGTATATCACTGTACCTGAGAACGCAAATACCATTGGGCTACCGCATTCTTACCTCCCCTATTCTTTCACAGACATTTCTCCTGGGAGACTGCACCGACAAGCTCAGAGCCGCGAGAGCGCTCACTTTCGGCAAATGTCAGTGAGCTTTTTCTCCCCCGTACATAACGCTTTGACTGACAAGAAATGTTAGTGCAAGCATTTTGCTTGTTTTTTTTTTTTCAGACAATGGAATGCCGCTTGACATTTAAGTTCGGGGAATAGGAATCTGAAGATATCGGTGATGGCAAAAGGCCACCATTTTTTCGCTGGAAGCCTTTGAGAACAAAGGTTGTCTTATGAACCGAATGTAGACCTACTTTAATAAACGGGGTCATCGATTTTAACTTACACGTGCGCTTTCTAATACATGTGCTACTAGATTAACAAGCTACGCTTTGGATAAGAGATGCTCCTCAAGGATGAGCGACATTCGCTGTGCTTGATGGCGAGGCCAATGCTTTATGAGTTTGTGACGTTTTTGCCAAATCATGATAATTACATATTGCCACGCGTGTTCTTTTTATGTGCCCTGTTTTAACCGACAAAGACTGCGAGCAATGCTCGGCGCAGATCGCGCCTGAGTGTTCGAGAGAAGCAACAACAACAAGATATATATTGCCACGCGTGTTAGTTTGAAGTGCTTTGTTTAACCCCGCAAAGACTGTGAGCAACGCTTGGCGCAGATCGCGCCTCAGTGTTCAAGAAGCTTCACGTTTGTAGTAGATCGTTTTCTTAACATTTCGCACAGCACCCGAACACTCAAGATTATTCCAGAGCTTGCGCGACGACCAGTGATAAGGCTAGAATGTTCGACGCGTGATTTATAAAAGCCGGCGCGTTCCAACGAAGTTCAGTTGATCGACGGCCGACGCTCTGTTGGCCGCTATCAGTGCAGTGTGTATTGCTGTAATCTGACTTTCTGTTTACCGGCCACAAGTTCGGCCTAATAAACAGTTTCATTTTAGACCTACCTGACTTCTGACTTCGTCGACGTCACGACCACGTGACAATATGAGGAAAACAACAGTTCAAGCAACCGGTCGCTTCCATTTTTAGTTCGGTGGCATATATATAAGTAAGCTTGGCCTACCAGCAGGGCGGAGCTTCTGTCTCGAAGAGGGCAGGGTAAACTGGAAAAAACATGCGAAATAGCAAAATACGAAATTTTTACGGTGTTCTGATATTTTAATTTAAGCACAATAATGTGAATGTGGCGAACAGAACTCAAACTCTCTGTATTAAAGTTAGATTTTATGTGCCGAAACACATTATGCACATATTTTATGGGCATTTATGTGCGTTTTATATGTAATGCCCATCAAATGTATTTACATACATTTTAAGGGACGCTGAAATGTTTGTGTAAACTGTGGCATTCTCTGTTGTATTGCAGGCTACCCGCAACATGTGGATCGCATTTAACACGGACGTTTAAAGACAGAATTTAGTCACGTCGAAAAATACGCGAAATGACGTTATGTTGGACACAGGCACGAGCATGGAGAAACGGAAAATTGGAGTAGCGAGTAAATCATGCTCATGAAATCGGAGGTGCCTTTCCAGAATGATCAGCATATTTTTCATTCGTCCGGGTGATATTAAAGGAGCACTGACACAAAATTTCGAAGGCGAGATAATGAGTGAGACAGATTTATGTGGCGACATACACAACATCTACGAAATATCAAGGGCGATTATAGCATAGAACATACTTAAAATCAGTTTTAAAGAGAGAGAATCGGAGCTCCCCTCGCGACGCCATCAACGTGGCGTGAATGTAAACATATATGTAGAGTTTGTGTTGGCTGGTTGCTGGCACGCGCCTCGCGCTTGCGCTACCAGCGATTTCTTCCTCCGTGCCTACGGCTTTGTGTGCGCTCGCTTTGCTGGCGGCCCAGAGCAACGCCCACTCACTCGCGCTCTCGCGCGTGGCGCCCACCTCGCAGTTTTGCGTGGTCACGTGGCTAGCTGTGTTTCCTTTGACACTGGAACTGCTCTTCCCTAGCTCAGTGCTCTTTGAAACTTAAACTGCGCATGTGCGCATTAAAAACGTCTATAAGTAAATAACCGTCACGAATTCGCACAAATAAGGTTTCCAGCCATGATAAGTGGGTCATAAGCGACCTATTGCAACAAAAAAAATCTAGGTGCAAAATTTTTGTGTCAGTGCTCCTTTAATGTAGAATTTTACTATTCAGAGCTATTTACTAGCAACATTCATTTGTTTTTTATCATGCTTTTTTTGTGCGTATATTGAAATATCTTCACCTTGCGCCGAAGGGGAAAATCTGAAACCAAAGCGTTAAGGTAAGAACGAGGTAGGAAGGAACGTTTGTTTTTTCTTGGGCGCACTTGCGCCCATATAAATAAGTAACGCTGTAGAGCTACGATAGAGCTGCGCGTGCAGCCCTCGTTTGCGAACACAGATTTTCGTGTGAAACTCGCGAGCACTTTCGTACGCCTTCGTGTACATTCCGGCTGCCACAGTGTACAGTGCATGGTGCTTTCAATCTGACTGCGAATCAGCAACGGCATTCTAGAAACTCACGGTATATGAATGCATTGCTTTAGCCTGCAGATAGCATTCCAAGTCGTTACAAAAAGAGCCACGATAAATTATCAATTGCGCGTGCCAACGTATTCTCCTACTGACAGGGGCGGCGCCAGCGGGCGCAGGGCTGGAGCCCCCCCCCTCCAAATTTTCACCTCCCCCCCCCCCCCCCTTTGCCCCTCCAAGAGCAAACATAGTCAAAACACAACGTCTAAATTTCCCGCCTCCCAGCCCCCATGAAGGAACTCTCTTACGTGGGTGCCGCCCCAGTAGAAAATCCTGGCGCCGGCCCTGCCTACTGACGTTGCGAAAAATACCATTATAAAGTTCCACCCTCCATCCATCCAATCCGACAAGCTGAGCACAAAAACAAAGAATCTGTGGGAAAATTTGCCCAATACACTTCATAGCATTTTAGTTTTGCGTCTGAGAGAGAGAGAGAGATGCAAGGAAAGGCAGGGAGGTTAACCGGACGCACGTCCAGGTTTGCTACCCCTGCCCCTGGGGGGAAGGGATAAAGGAGCGAAAAGAGATACAGAAGAAGGGAGGGGGAGGGAAAAAACGCAGAGAGAGAGGGAGAAACGAAGGAGAAAGGCAGGGAGGTTAACCAAGCTAAGCTCGGTTGGCTACCCTACACGTGGGGTGGAGGACAGGGGGGAATAATAGATAAGATAGAGAAGAAAGAAAAAAAAGGAACGGAAATGAACAGTCAGTGATAACACACACAACGTAAACACGCTGGTGATTCATAGACGCTCGCGAAGTCCGGTCGCCTTCAGGTAGCTCAGTAGGGCTTTCGTGGCCTTGTGCATGCCCGAAACCATGGGCCAAGGTCCCAGAATCTTCTTTTCGGACAGCGGTCTTGTATCAAGACGATCGAGTTTTGCTCCTAGAACACGTCGATGTCTCTGGTAAGAACGGCAGTGGCACAAAATGTGAACGGCAGTGGCCGCATGAGTTGCATGCCGCTCTGTTAGCCATTCCTCTGCGATAAGAGTATGCATTCGTAAATGCCACACCCAGCCACATGCGGCATGACAAAGTTTCATCTCGACGGGAGAGTCCAGATGGCAAGCGAAGTCGTAAATTAGGGTCGATATAATATAAGCGGGAGTCGGAGAAACCCTGCGTATTCCAGCCGAAATGTGACGCAACGAGCAAGCGATTGCAGACGTCGCGCCGCGTCCGTTCTAGACAGTGGTATGGGCATCTGCTGGTCTTTTTCATGAGCCGATCGTGCAGCGATCGGTCATTGCCGGCAATTCCAGAATGACTTGGCAGCCACTGAAATGTTATATCATGTCCGTTCTCGAGTGCTTGGTGGTAGTCTTGCCTTATTTCATTCACTAGCTGCTCGTTTAATTCATGCCGCAGAGTAAACTGTAGTGTTTGTAAGGCTGACCTCGAGTCGCAAAAGATGGCCCATCGATTAGGTGGTTGCCGAAGTATGTACTTAACCGCTCCTTGTAGCGCTGCGAGTTCCGCTGCTGTTGACGTCGTGATGTGGGAAAACTTAAACTGCACTGATGCGTCGCCAGATGTAACAACCACTGCTCCGGTAGAGCTGTTGGAATTAGTGGATCCCATCAGTGGACCCATCGGTGTAAACGTGTATGCGGTCCAAGTAGGTTTCGTTTAGGAGACGCAGTGACAAGTGCTACAGCGCAGTGGTGACAGGCGTGCCTTCTTAACGATTCCTGGATCCGATAGGCACACATGAGGTTGATGAAGACACCACAACGCAGATGCCGGGCGCATCGCGGGCTTGAAGCCGGATGGTAATATGTCTCGATGATTGGTCACAATACCGCAGAACGAAGCACGTGGCCTCCGCGCTGGCAAACACGCTAAATGATGGGATGGTAGTCGTGTACACAGGATCACGAGCACACTTTGGGGAGCACATCCAGTCTACAGGCGGTCGGTCATGTTTGTTGCCTCTGTATTCCAAGCAAGGAAAGCTGGGACATGAAGAAGGGATATTTAACGAATAACCACGGTGACCTTCGCTGCTTATAGCAACCACAAATGTAATGACTGTCTCAAAATATGTCATGTAGCGCTTTGAGTGGTTCTGGCATGTTTTGTATATATACGCGTCGTTAGCTTCCAACCTGTAGTGCTCAGCGTGATAGCAAGCTAGCGATGCATGGCACCAAAATTTCCTGCTTGCACCTCTCTGCGGGCACATGTGTGACCAGCCAGGAGATACTTACCAAAGCAGTGAGGAAGATACCTGACGATTTAATATCGCACAATCTAATATAACCTATAAAAACAGTGTTTCACTGTGCAATCCTAGTGCTGTAGTTGAGAGTAGTAGGCAAATGGCAGCTTTACTGAAAATTCGCAATAGCTTATGTGACTTCCACAAACTCTTTGTCTCGCGAAAGGCAGACGCCATCATTTGCACGTAAAGTTCGCGTGACTATTGGCTGTTTATATTCCGTGAATCCTATTTTCCCGGATATTTCAAAACTTTCAGCAAATATTTTGTGTTTCCGAAAACTTCGCAAATATGTGTTTCTTAGACCTACGAAATTCAACCTTGAAGATCAAACGCATGCTCATTGGCTTAGATGTATTTGGCGAACCATTCACCCTTCATATTTGCCAACATGGCCCGTTGGGGCCCGTTCCTTGCAGCGTATACCGCAGAACATTTTCTAACGCGGTGTCTGAAGGCGGTCGGAAGCATGCTCTGATGCGGCTTTCCATAATATAGGTGTATCTGTTTTTTGTTTCCCTTGTAATGGTTTCTCAAACTCAATAGAGAGTTCTTGTTTCGGGTAGCCAGTTTTAGAGAGGGGTAGTGCCCGAAGAGCTTGGGTACGTGTGTGGTTAACGCCTACAAGTAGACATGCGATAAAATGTTTGTATCGCCAGTCGGCAGCAGCAGGAAGGTGGCGCGCGCACTCGACGCGCAATAACGTTTTGCCACGTCTAGATACGTTTCCGTTTTTGTATTATAAAGTATTA
This sequence comes from Rhipicephalus appendiculatus, assembly GCA_030522465.1. Taxonomy (NCBI): domain Eukaryota; kingdom Metazoa; phylum Arthropoda; class Arachnida; order Ixodida; family Ixodidae; genus Rhipicephalus; species Rhipicephalus appendiculatus. Next base: position 7,878 of record JALIZH010019928.1, read on the forward strand.
CACAAAGCACAGATGGTGGCGTCAAATGAGTTGTTTTAAATAAAACACATCTAATTAATATGCAAATGCGATCTACCGCCACGAGGCAAAAATATTTTTTACATGCCTATGTTCGGACACGTACACAACACAACTCTTACGAAAGGTTAAGAAATGACGTTAAAGATATGTACAAATTGTTGTACGCACAGACATATGTTTAACAGTCGCATATGTTTGATATAACCAGTTCTTTACAGTTGCGTAACGATGCCAACAGAAACATGGGTATTACCAACACCAGAAGCGGTAAGCTGATATGTAGCGCTTGTGCTTGCGAGGATGGTAGCCCTGGATAGTGCTTCGTGGACCAACTACAGTGGATGGCGCTTAAGTATACAATTGACGTTAACCCGACATGACGCCTGCCTCATAGGAGTACATATGTAATATTTATAAAATTAGATAGCCTGCAATGCAACCACAATTGGCGTTTTACCAACATTACGCCTGCATAGGGTCTTTTTCCAAAGCAGTACCGAGACCAGCCGGTGGCTCTGTGGTAGAATTACTTGATTGTCACGCAGATTGCTTGGGTTCGATTGTTGCTGGGACCCCGATAATTATTATTCGTATTCGTCGGGTCGAGACTACTGACGTCAGTTCTTCATTAACGCTCTAGCATTTAAATTACTAATGTCTGTATCGATATAAACTGTCAAACACCTGTGGCACATACCCGCATACCGCGGCCTGTGGTATACGGGTATGTGCCACACGTGTCTGCAGGAAAGGATTTGACGATGTATGCGACAGGATTATCGCACTATTCGTGTCATCACCAGCCAGACATATTCGTCAATACCTCTTACCCTCCCATAAAAATTTTGGACTGCACCAAAGTTAAGAATGCGATCACGAGAGCACCCAGACGTAGGCGGCCAGATAGATAGATAGATAGATAGATAGATAGATAGATAGATAGATAGATAGATAGATAGATAGATAGATAGATAGATAGATAGATAGATAGATAGATAGATAGATAGATAGATAGATAGATAGATAGATAGATAGATAGATAGATAGATAGATAGATAGATAGATAGAAACGCAAAAGTACTTACAGTACGCAAAGAAATGCTTCGCATTTAAAAAATAGTACTCGATATGGACTCCTTGAAAGCCTCGGCAATCAACGAGTGAAGCGCCAAGGTGTGTGCTTCCTAGAAAAAGGGTAACCCATGCTTGTGCTCATGTATACACTGCGACACTGCGCTTCAGCAACACGGGATGAAAATTGTTGTTGTCTGAGCCGTGAACGCAGGAAGGCGTGCGACGTCCCGCTGGCCTCTCTTTTGCTCCACCAAGGCACGACATTATCCGGCGAAATCGCTGCCTTTCTGCAGCGCGTACTGCAGCAGTTTATTAGTCACTGCTATCACACTCCAAGCCGTAGGCAGCGAAGAAGCACCGTTGGTACAGGTGGAGGTTGCACTATTCCAACAACAAGCCGCTGCACCCTCATTGAAGCGAAAGGCAACAAATGTAATTGTGCGTAGAACGTCTCCACACTGAATCGCTCCCGATTGGCGCTCGCTAGAGAGTGAGGCTGTACTTCACTGCTCACAGCCGGCGACAGCGCCTCGCAAACCAAGAGCACTGTGCGAAAGATTTTTTGTGAGAAATATAATGCGCGTTTCAGAAGTCTCGTGCATGGGTTGTGGTGGGGCACTGGGAAAAACCCCCAGCAGTTATCCTCGCAGATCGAGAGGTCGTGGGTTCGATCCCCAGTGACGGAACTTTTTCTTCTTGTGTTAGCACCAAAGTGTTTTTTATGCCCAGGTCCACCAAGTCTTCGCTGACGTATTTCTGTCGCGGGAAGGACGTTAGTAAAATACACACTAACGGACGACTATGAAAACGGAAAGGAAACTATCAAGCAGCTTGGATATCCGGCACTAAAACACTCTAACGTGACAAATTGGGCGAATATTGCACATATTCATTGCGTACGTTTTCCCACCTTGTCCGCATCTTTGTGCGCCAGAAAAAGGCGTCACAGGTACGTGAGTGAAACGTAACGAGCGTAGTAATAAGTTTTAAACATAAGTGCTCGAAAATAGTATAATAAATGATCAACTGGCACCAAGTTCTCTCTTATCTCAGGAACAATTACTCGTAGTTGCTCAACGAGTTATATGCCCACTAGCTTTGTACACAGCTATACAAACCAATATATCTGGTCTAATTAGTGTGTTCATTGACGCATTGTCGAAAACTCTGCTCATTTAAGATTCAGACCTTAATATATGTTTACTTCATTGCACTACTGAAGGATTATATAGAATCGTAATAGGACATAGAGAGAAACAAACATATCTTATTTCAGGGGCCAGTTCGTTGTCCTCATCTTTGCTTCTGGCCACATCAGTCAAGCCGACCAGTTTTTACTGCAGATGGGACCTCAATCACCAGTGTTCGTAGGTTCCCCACACTCTCGGCCAAGAGAAAAGCGCCTCACGATTTCGGGTCCAGTTCTCTTTCTTCTTTTTGTATACTTGAGCTTTTTTTCTCCGTCACAGCGCATTACCATGTGGTGAAGGTCGATCGGGTTCTCGCATTCACTGCATGCGCTCGCGAATCGTGCGTGCTATATTCTACTCAATCGTACGCCTTTAACGTTAAACTAAGCGGAATATTATCGAATATTACTGCCTCCTGTTGTTAAGTTTGGATGCATTTGAACCTATTTCCTCCTTCAAACGTGGTGGTGGTCACGTAGTGCTTCCCCCTTTCAGCAGCGAGGTGATTTCTTCGCCTTATGCATACCTCTTAGCGTTTTAAAAGAAGCTCTAATGTCAAAAACGTCGTTGCCCTCTGGAAGCGAACGCCACCCACGTCGTACCTACCATCTTGTTCTGCTGTCTAGTACACTTCCCTCATACTCAGTAAACAATGCTGACGGTATTCTGTTCATACTGTGTTAGCCCTGTAACAATAATTGAGTGTTGGTTTCGATATCAACTCTCCATAAAGTAGACTCGTAATGTCCACAAAGTCTATTTTATTACGCTACCCTTAATATTTTCGAAATGGCGCTGCGTAAAGACGCAAGCATTTTCATCTGACTCCCTATAATGACTAACAATAAAATAGACTATTTTATTGAAATTGATGGAGGCAGGTGGTGAGACAGTCAAACAGCTTCCGCGTTTTAGAGTGAGTCTTCATAACACTTCATTACTTTAACTAGCGATTTACAACCGGATCTTCCTATTGAAGAAACACAATATATAGCGAACTGGCAAGTGATTAAAGTTCACAGGCCAGAATGACGGCCCGCTAAGTGCATAGGTCGTCATTCTGGTGCCATCAGGAGTGAGATGAGCTCGCTACCTATAGCCTGGTTATCACTTCGTCTATTTCAGAATTTCGTTGCTGTGAACGCATATGTGTTGGATTGATTCGTGCTTGTGCTTTAGCTGGCTCACTTATCATTGTAGATGGGGCTTTTATCAAGGATTATTACTTGGAGTAGTTCTCTGTGAAAGGAAAAGGAAACAACACTAAAATGAAAAAAAAAACCGAATGATTGGGTCGAATGGTATATTGGACATTAGGCAGAATGCTTCTACCGAACATAATATCTCTATAAAAGCTGGGATGTTTCAGTTGTTGCCGGGAACCACTTGGACTAAGTTAATCCTGTACTCTGGTTATATTGCTCGCACAAATTGCAGTTAGTGCAATAGAATTTCCGATGCGGTATTATGCGGGTAGCAAGCTCATGCGGTACCGTTGAACATTGCACCTAAAGCATTTTCAGGAGCTTCACAGCAGTACATCATGCTAACTGTTTGGGTGGCATAAAAAACGATGCTCAGAACGATGCTCGTTCCAGTTGGCGTCAGTGAAATCTAATCATAACTCCAGCGAATACAAGCGCCCTCCGGCTTCACAGCAGCGCGGCTAGCGTCTCCATCAGTTTCATCAAGTTATTTTCTAGCAAGCTCAACGGAGTTCCAGTGACTCGGAACTCCGTTGACTCGAAGGGGCGCAGCTGTACCATTTTCTAGTGCTCCGATGCATTCGCACCTTTGTGGGGTATTGCCGCGCGCCGCTATTTATTGGCCATCGCCAGCGCTGCCCGTTGTTACGAGAGGCCCCCAGGGTCTCTGGGTAGCGTGACGTGAGGGCCGAAGGACTGGGCTGGGAACATCCAGGCAGTGGCAAGGCAAGAGGCAGCCAGAGAAAAAAAAGTCACAGTTTCACCGCAAGGGTGAAGCAATGAATGCGATAGCAAAAAATTGTAATGTTATACGAAGTGAGGCTGGCAGCTAACTCTTTGGATCCCATCTCACGCAACTCTAGAAAACGCTTGTTTAAGCGAATTTTCTCTTCGCGTTGAGAGCGCAGCACGCAGAAGGGTACGCCGACCCGGCCGCCGAGAAGGGGGAGATGAGAAGGGGAGATAAAGCGCGCGCCCGCGCCCGCGCTCGTAAAATCGAACGTCGCCCCCCCCCTCCCCCCGCCCCCCGTCCGCTGTCGGCCGCCGAGAAGGGGAGATAACGCGCGCGCCCCGCTCGTAAAATCGAAGGTCGCCCGAGGGACGCCCCCCCCCCCCCCCCTCGCGTCTTTTCACGCTCACGAACGACCGGCGGGCCCGGTTATATATATACATATACATATACGGCAAATGGCGCCGACGCCGACGCCGACGCTGACGCCGACGCCGACGGCGAAAACCAGCCGCGAGTGTCCATATAATTGCTATCGCAATAAAACGTTTAATTTAAAAGAGAACAACGTATGTACAAGACGTGGACAAAGAAGCAGCCCTCGACGCTAGATGCACCGGCCTTTATAAGCGCCGAGACGCTAGGAGGAGGAGGGCGCACCTCCCATGCTGTTCCAACGCGTGCAGCGTCGCTGAGGGACGCTTCCAGTGTTCTCTGAAGGACGCGTCCAGTGTCTCTCAGAGGGACGCCAGCAAGGGGGAGAAAGCACTGCACAAGAGGTAGCGCGTTCTGCACACTACTGCAGCTCGGTTCTGTGGCACTTTCCCCAGGTAGTCGGGCACAGGGTCCAGCCGGTAGGAGCTTTTTCGGTTGTGGGTCGCACAGCGCTCATAACACCGTATACCTTTTGGCGGCGCCGTCGGAGAGCGGTGGTATGCCTTGAGCCAGAGTCTCACTGGCGTCTGAAATAAGGTAGCCGCGTCGTAGTAGAAGCCGCTGTGTTCAACTATCAAAAAATATAAGAAAACTTTCAGTTCCCCTACAGACACCGCATAGACGCCGCTACTGTAGACTCCGCTGATGTATGTCCTCCAACGAAAACGAAGAAACGTGCAAAGTGCCTGCAGCATAAGAGGCGGTGCCATTGGAAGAAGTTGCAAGGGCGCCATCTGAATTTTTCCGCGACAACGGGCACACCCGAATCCTCCCGCTCGCGACCTAGGATGTATGTTCTAGTTTACTATACTGCGAACGCACATGAGTACCCATGATTGCGACCAACAGTGAAAATGTACTAATTTCATTGTTGGGAGCTCTGAAATACAATGGTTTCTGCAATCGTCAATACGGTCTAGCTGCTTTTTAAGCATGAATCCTGCTAAAACAGGCTACTGCTCTCTTAAAGTGAGTCTGTAATGCGCGCCAATCTTATTCTTGCAAAACTATAACAATTGGGCTTGAAGCTATATACGAGTGAAAAAAATTCGGCAGATCGTGCACGTGCCACGTGAATCGATACTATGCAAAGTATTCAGAAGGCAGATGTCTGTGGTATAATTTTTTTCTTTAGCGAAACGTTACCAAATGACGCTGAAATGTTGTAAAAACAGACATTTCTTGAACAGCCGCATATGTTTATATAACCAGTCGTTTATAGTTGCGCAACGTTGCCAACAGCAACATGGGCATTACTAACACCAGAAGTGGTTAGCTAGTATGGTGCGCTTGTGCTTGCGTTGATGGTAGCCATAGTTAGTGCTGCGTGGACCAACTGCAGTGGGTAGCACCTAAATATACAATTCACGGTAACGCGACGTGACGCCTTTGTTATAGGAGTAAATATGTAATGTTTATAAAATTAGATGACCAGCACTGCAGCAACTGATGTTTTATCAACATTACGCCTGCATAGGGTCTTTTCCAAAGCATTTTCGAAACCTGCCTTGGCCCTGTTGTAGAATATTTGATTACCACGCAGATTTCTTGGGTTCAATTCTTTCTGGGAGACTCATATTTATTGTTTGCCTTCATAGGGTTAACGCTGCCGATGTCTGTTTTTCTTTTCGCTCCTGGATTTAAATTACCAATGTCTGTTCTCCCCGTCCCTGGGTAGATATACACTATCTCCTGTGGCGCATACCCGCATACCGCGTATACGGGTACGGGCCACACATGTGAGGAAAGGGTTTGACTACGTGCGTGAGGGGGGGTTTTCACGTTATTCTTGTCATGAAAAGTCGCACATAATCGTGAAACCCTCTAACCCTCCCATACTACTTCTGGTACACCCCAAGTTAAGGAGGCGATCACCAGAGCAGCCAGACGTAGCTGGCTAGATAGATAAATAGATAGGAAGAAAATAGATAGAAACGCCCAATGTCCCTGCAGTTCGCCAACAAATGCTTTGCATTTAAAATTCAGCATGTGAAACCCAGTTTCATTAAAGAATACTTGTCCTCGGAAATTAGTTTCACCGCAAGGTTTTTTCGAAATAGCTACTTCAGCGAATGAGTGATCGTCTCATTACCCGTCATGGTGCTCTACAGTGGTTACGGTGCTTGACTGCTGATCCGAAGGTCGCGGGATCGAACGCCTGCCCTGGCGGCCGCATTTTCGTGGAGGCAAAATGCTTGGGGCCCGTGCGCCTAGACATACATCCACATAAAAGAACCCCAGATGGTAAAAATTTCCAGAGCCGTCCACTACGGCGTCATTGATAACCGTATCGTAGTTTTGAGACGTAGTTAACGAAATCTGTCGTCGAATAACAGTGAAAAGCAAAGGAAACGAAGGAAGTGGAAGGTGGAAGCTCGCGACGAGAAAGTCGTAAACAGGGGGGTTTCTGCTGGACCTGAAGTTTCGACGGGTGGACTTGCCTTTATCAAGGCTGCAACCTTAAGTCCACTTGTGTAAACTTCTGCTCCAGCACGAGACGCCTGTTTACAAATTTCTCATGAGTGAAAAGCAGTGATATCTAATTTTGACCGCGACAGGTTTTAGATGCGATGCATCTTATGCTCGGGGCTATGTCCGTCCCTCCCGCGTCCGTCCCGCGTCCGTCCCGCGTCCGTCCTGCGTCCCGCGTCCGGTCACTTTCATGAAGTAGGGAAGCACCCACTATGCGAACGAGAACACTGTAGTACAATATAAGGCCGTCAACCACCACTACAGTCACCAGAGTCATGGCCGAAAGCACAGAGAGGCTGATTAGCAATGGCTAGGCAGGTGGTGTGTGTCGCCCAGGTTGCCTCCATTCCTCGATCTTGCTTGCATGTGTTTGTGTCGCCCAGGTTGACTCCATTCCTCGATCTTGCTTGCATGTCCTTCCCTCCCTTTCCGCGTCGCACACCACCACAGCGCATGCGCGTCCCCTCCCCCCTATCTCTCCTCTCCTAAGCTTACCCCCCTTTCTCTCCTCTAGGAATCCTCTACTCTACGGAGCAGCCTCCGCGTCCCACACGCCGACAGCGGATGCGCGTCCCCTCCTCCCTATATCTCCTCTCCTACGCTCACCCCCCTTTCTCTACTCTAGGAATCGTCTACTCTACGGAGCGGCGCCCGCGTCCCACAGCGCATGCGCGTCCTCTCCCACGCTCACCCTCTTTCTCTGCTGTAGGAATACTCTACGGAGCGGCGCCCCCCGTCCGACATCCCCACAGCGCATGCGCGTCCTCTCCCCCCTCTCTCCTACGTTCACCCCCTTTCTCTACCCTAGGAATCATCTACTCTACGGAGCGGCTCCCACGTCCCACACACCCACAGCGCATACGCGTCCCCTCTCCCTCTCCTCTCCTACGGTTCCCCCCGCTCTCTGCTCTAGGAATCCTCTACGAAGAGACGCGCGACTGGTGGTGCGACAGCTGCATACTCCGCTGGGAGCGCCACGGTAGTTCCGCTGTATAAAAATGACGGAGCGGCGACGTTTCTCCCGCTCAAGCTAACCATCTCCCCGCTGCTTCTCATCCACTCGTGGTTCCCTTTAGCGGGAGATGGGAAAGTTTTTTCTTCTGTCGCGCACTCTAGCGCTATCGCATTAAGACATTTACGCGCCGTGTTTACGACCCGAGATTTACGCGGAGGAGGCTGAAGCTGCATGCTACATTCACGCACGGAACAATGGACGCGGAACTCGGCAGTGCCTTTACGCACCGGACAGTGCTAGAGGTGGTGGTGGTTGCTTTCATTATTTCATGGTTCATCCGGCAGACAGCACTGATAATCTCCAGGCATATTTCTCGTTCGGCCCGCATGAACAATCACGAGGGCGGCCCTAGGTCAGGGCTGCCCTCGAGAATTCTGTCACGGATCATTTGTCGGCGCTGTTCTTGGAAAGTTGTCTGCTGTTCCGGCGTTCGTGCGATCCATGCCCTCCCCATGTGGAAGTTGTAAATTGAAACTGGTGCGCGCGGGCTCGGCGGCACGGCTGCGAAGGGATGAACGATGTCACTGACGGCGACGCGACTGTGCGCACGCGTGCTCTGGTACGACGCAGAGAATGGCGTTACTAACGGTGCTGCCAATGGCGCTCGCGCTTGGGTGCGACGCAAAGAACGACGTAACCGACGGCGCAGCCATGGAGACCGTTATTGAAACTCGTGGCGAACTGCTTTCAGTTTCGCCTAGCCATATGCAGCTTTCCGTGTCAAAGATCCTTTCTTATCGTTATCCTTTCTTATCTGTTTCTTTTTCTTTTTTTTCAGGTATCTAAACTTCGCGATGAAGGTACATATTTTTATTGTGGAGTTGGGATATGCCGAGACGGAAAGTGTATATTAAAGTCCCTTGAGAAGTGCGCAACCAGCTAAGCTTCACCGGAATAAAAAAGGCACCTTGCGCGAACCCCTTGAAAAACTGCAGCCAGAATCATTCCAAAGCATGTTATATCTTCCATCTCATAAATGCTTAACCTTCGTGATATGTGTTTTGGCTTACGTGCTTTGTCAACTGATCGGTGCGTCCTTCCACATTAACGTCTGAACCAATGTTGCATTGAAACTGACCAATCAAACTAATGTGCTCTAAATTTATGTTTTCCAAAGAACCGGGTGAAATGAAGGTACCTGGAAAAAACACCAAGAGGCGGCATTGAACAACACGGCTGAAGCCAGAAACATGTGTGCCGTCCCAGAGTTTTATCGTAACGTCAACTGCCCCAGTTGAAAATGACAACACAACTTGCCTTGAGTACAAATGAAATTTCTTTGTACAAGATTTTTCTGTTGTTACTACACATTCTTGTAGAGACAACACAGTTCTTAATTGTGTATTTTTTTTTCTGACAACAGAAGTGTGTTCTGTCGCATGTGTAGTGCAACAACAGAGAGTTGAAGTGCTATGACAAATGCTTACGGTATTGTAAAAAAAATGTGTCACCACAAAAAAGCACCTGGCTGCTACTTTAGGAATGTCCATATACTATACGACAAAATTTTGTCGTACGAAAAAAATGTGTTGTGCTACATAAGAGACTTGTAGTCTTAGCGTATAGTCAATTGTGACAACAGAGGTCTTCCGTAAGTAATGCAACAAAAATCTGTCGTACAACAGAAATGTGGTGTCTAAGCGTGCATCCAATTGTGACAACAGAAGTGTCTCTAGAGTAATGCAACAAAATTGTGTAGTAGGACAGAAAGCTTCGATACAAAAGAACAACTGTTATGATGACATCACTCAATAAAAAGAACAACTTATCTACGCCCGTGAGGTGGCGTCGAGGCAAGCCCTCGACGTCCCCTCATGGGAGGCCTATGCCTGGCCACCTAAACTTGCTGGTCTCTACAAATAAAGTTCATTCCTCTTGCTCGTCCTACTAGGATTTTCTGACCTGAAAATAATGCCTATGCATATACAGGGTGTCCCAGCTATCTTTAGCCAAGGGGTTAAAAATACAATATTTGAGGCAGGCGAGTGAAATAAGTTGAATATTGCTTATAGCTATCATGCACACTACACGAAATTTTTTATTTTTTAATTAACTAATTTGTCAATTAGAATTATTTTCTAAATTGATAAATATTGACTTTACGCAAGAAATGAGAGTTGCAAGTTCGAGGGCGTCTTCAGAAACCCCCATTGCATTATTTGCGTCAAAGAAGGTTTTACGCGTACCATTATTTCCATGCTGCAAAAGAAAGCCCGCGAAATACAAAAAAATACCACGTGACTAGCGCATTCGCGCACCGCGACCATGCTGCTCTCAGCCTTGTTAGAGCGAACAAAATCAGCTGCGACCACGACCCGCCGGCTGCGTTGCAGCAGTTTACGGATGGTTTCTTCGCCCGCGCTCGCTACAACTTGCACAGTCACGCGCACCAACTGGTTGGCAACGGGCCAAGAAAGCACTGCCATGTACACAAACAGATCAAATGAAGAATTGCATTGCAATTTCAAGAATTGAAGCTCCACCTTTTGGGGTTAGCACAGAACAGCATGGGTGTATGTCCTTGCCGAGATAAAATTAACTGCAGTGGGCAGTGTGCTTTGCTTTTTTGCGGTGAAAGACAAGAAGACCGACAACCTCGGACATCATGGCTGTAACACCAGTTTTGTCACCCGGCTAATAAATGTTTGTTTGTTTTGGGCCTTCTGTTGCCACAAGTTGGCGACATAGACATGATGTCCGAGCTTGTCAGTCTCTTCTTCTTTCACTGTACACGCAAAGCACACTACCGATTACATAACAAAGTGGAAAAGACAAGATTTTGGGTTTACATTGTGAAAACTTAATTAGGCATGCTGTAACAGGGTAAGCTGGAGTAATTTATACATTAGGAAGTTTAATGTATATTTAAATCATAATTAAACACATTTAAAGTGCATCCATGTTTTAACATTTCATGCTCATTGAAGTGGAGAGATTCAAATGAGCACGCTTCATCCTAAGCAGTTCAATGCTACAGCCGCTAAGCCACCACAGTGCGTAGCAAGCACAATGAACTGAAGTTGCGTATATATTTCTTCACTAATGCATCTAGTCAGTACATTTTTCACAAGTGCTTAAGTCCAAGATGAGTGTTTTTTCTGTGGTCCCTGAGTAAGCAAGAATGACCACGCAATACTATGCTAACAAGGACAAATAAGTATACAATTTGTGGGATACATTGTTATAACACCACGCAATGTGGGAATTGATTTCATGCAAAGCAGTCAGTCAGCCACTTGCTGCTGCACAAGGGCCCTTTTTTTTGCTTTGAGCCCAGAGTTAGAAGGTGGATTGACATCTTTGTGTAAACTGAGAAGTCGTGGGCATATCAAGGGGCTTACCAGGCATGTTGACTACACTGATGCCTAAAGGGTAGCTTATTGTTCAACATAACAATTGGCACCCACGGTAGAGTACGGACGTCAGTTTTATCGAAATAGAGTGGACACTACCGTGAAACGATGTGCACATATTAGAAGTGCTTGTTGGTGTATTCCTCTCGGTTCGAGCAATGCATGAATACATCTTGCTGAGTCATAGAAGCACATATTTCATGTTAATTAGACTGTGATAACAGCGGATAAGTAACACTGATAGTACAGTTGATGTACCCCGACATGGCACATACAGTGAAACCTCGGTGATACGAATCTCACGGCACCACAAAAATTATTCGTATCATCCGAAATTCGTATCATCAGAAAGCATTGGAAATTAGCATGCGACAATAGAAAGCTGGCGTACGTTTTCATTCATTGTTTTTCAGGGCCACAGCAACGTCAAGAAGAACTCGAATGATTGTCAGTTAAGTTTTCAGATGTGGGCAGTCATACCAGCACTCGTAAATATACGGTCCATACGTGCGTGTTGCATTAATGAACCAGGGTGCGTTGTGACCCGCGACAGCAGTAGCCCCTTCCGAATTTTTTGATACTTTTTCGAATGATACCGGAATACTGCGGCGAAAGTAATAGAAGAACCGCTTTGACGCAATAGATCAAGGCCACTAAATTTTAGAACCACGGCCCCTATGTTATGCTTTTGTTATCGCGGAGGTCTTGGGGATGTTTTTGTGCGATCTACGGTCGTGCCGACACAAGTGCGACCTCAACAGTCGCGCACGTTGACGTTGTGAGGGCCTGACTCCTTCGCCAAAACCGTCCTCGCCTCTTCTTTCGGTCATCGTCCACTTTTCATAGGATGTCTGATGCACGAGGCAGGTACGTGTAAACAGAGTACAACGACAGCAGCCCGTCTCGACGCGTTACAAAAAAAAAAAGTCACAGTTTCACCGCAAGGGTGAAGCAATGAATGCGATAGCAAAAAATTGTAATGTTATACGAAGTGAGGCTGGCAGCTAACTCTTTTTGGGATCCGATCTCACGCAACTATAGAAAACGCTTGTTTAAGAGAATTCTCTTCGCGTTTAAAGCGCAGCACGTAGAAGGGTACGCCGGCCCGGCCGCCTAGAAGGGGAGATGAGAAGGGGAGATAAAAAGCGCGCCCGCGCCCGCGCTCGTAAAATCGAACGTCGCCCCCCCCCCCCCCCCCCGCCCGCTGTCGGCCGCCGAGAAGGGGAGATAACGCGCGCGCCCCCCGCTCGTAAAATCGAAGGTCGCTCGAGGGGACCCCCCCCTCGCGTCTTTTCACGCTCACGAACGACGGGGCGGGCCCGGTTATATATATACATATACATACATACGGCAAATGACGCCGACGGCGAAAACCAGCCGCGAGTGTCCATATAATTGCTATCGCAATAAAAAGCATGGCGCCAGTGCCCT
>JALIZH010019929.1:0-12586 GCA_030522465.1 Rhipicephalus appendiculatus
CGACACCCACAATGACTGCGGCAACGAGGAGGAAAAAAAGAAGAAAAGGCGATGCTGGTTACCCATGAGCACGCCTTGAAAATTGCTGTATCTAAAGCGAGGCTTCGCATAGGCTCTGCCTGGGGGCGTATATAGCGTGGCTACGCAGCGGAACACGCATGGTACGCGAATCCCGCTGTGCGCAGGATATTCCAGAAAACCTTAGGCGGAACAAATTATGCACACAACAGAAGGGAAGGGGAAGCGGAAATCCCAAACAGGAGCGACAGCACACGCAATTTACCGTCTTGGCAGCATTACTTTCCCCCATTTTTTTTTTGTTGTTGTTGTTGCTTGGATTTGTCGGGATGCATTGTTGTTTGTTTGGAGAATAAGAAATGTCCTGCTGACTGCGAGCGAGTGCGGAGTGGGCTGAAACAAACAATACCCATTTCCGCAAATATGTCTATACTGCTGCTGATTTGCAACTCCCGCGCGACAACGTAAAACAAAAATGTTGAACTAAAAGAACACGTGAAAGATGGCACAGAAAAATAAAGTCGTTAAAGTGGAAGTGGCACGTTGGCCGCCATACAAGAGCGTACGGCTTTATGGATTAAAGAAAAAGCTCTGTCTAATTCCCCCGGCTTTTGCTCTTCTGCAGCTGCTTCCAGGCTCTTCTTATATCATTTGAATAAAGCGCTTGAGGCACCAGTGCTTCCGTTTTGGACGCAGCGCACGTACGCTGCAGCAGTCTGAAACAACCGGGTGTGATTTGTTGCATGTATTCCCGACCATTCGCCCAATAAAGGTATTTTATCAACTTTACAAGCTGCTTTACAAATAACTTCATCATACGTTTGTTTTTATGCACACAATAACACACTAGCCGGATGAAGGTGCAGCAGTTGTTTCGGAAAGTTTTTTGTGTCGGCTCTGCGAGCCGGTCATCAGTCTGTCGAGCTGCCTTAGAACACGTAATTATAAAGCGAAATTCAGTAAAAAAGAAGAAAAGTGTACAGGCTATGAGGGAAGCGAAGGAAACGAGGGATCACGTTCTGACCGACTGTGAGATATCCATCCAACTGCGTGTTTAGGCACAAGCCTATATCAAGCCTAGACAACGATGGAAAGCTGAACACGTCTGTCATAGAAATAAGTAAGATACGGTTAGAGGCAGAACTGTAGAGAAAAGGGGCAAAATAAATGGTGGGAGAAATAAGGTTAATCTGCCATAAGGGGCAGAATGCCGGGCTGTGAATTTTTTATTGCGATAGCAATTATATCGACACTCTCGGCTCATCTTTTTGCCGTCGCCGTTATGTCCCCGGATATGTATATGTATGTATATACATAAAAAAGGCACAAAGAAAAAATAAATGAAAGAAAAAAATTCCAAGGCAACCGACCGGGGATTCGAACCAGCAACCTCACGCGCCATGCATGCCCCGGCATAATAACGGCAAGCTATTCATGGACACCATTTACCGCTGGCGGTATGCAAATCTCGGAGGAGCTTGAGCATATTTTCTATCACGCTATGCTCCTACATTTTCTTTTAATTTGAAAACTACCCTTCAAATGCGCATGAAAAAGGGGCCCCTTTCTGCACCCACTCGTGATGTGGAACCAAAAAAAAAAAAAGAACAGCGTGCACACCTTTCGTCAGACGTCACCGCGTGGCAGCAGACGCCCCTTACAAAAATGGACTTAGACAGTCCATAGAGTTTCTATAGACTTCTTGTAGTCAAATTCGTTTTTATGTAGATTTAGTATGTTCTCTAGGCAAAAGCTATTGACAATCTTTAGACAAAAGTCTACAAATCGCATGTATCTTTTTGTTTAATTGCATTATATAGATTGTCTATAAACAAAAGTTTAAAAATCGTATGTCAACTTCTGTCTAATTGTATTTTGTAGATTGTCTATAAACGAAAGTTTAAAAATCATACGTCATCTTTTGTCTAATTGTATTCTGTAGATTGTCTATAAACAAAAGTTTAAAACGCGTATAATATTTTTTGTCTAATTGTTTTTTGTAGATTGTCTATAAACGAATGTTTAAAAAAGCGTACGTTAACTTTTGTTTAATCGTATTCTGTAGTGGATGCTTCCCCACTACACAAATGTTATGATGATTTATGGCGTAGTGGGTACCATGCAAGTGAGCTTGTAGTAGTTGCCGCAAGAGTTTAACCCTTTCAGTCCCTGTGATTCCAATTGGAATCATAAATTATGTAGGTCAGTCAGCAAGCATCTGGTAAAGATAAAGCTTTGTTCTTCCTCAAGAGCCCGTATTTAGCATCTGCCCTACATGTGGTGTCAACATGGTACATATAATAAAGGCAGGTCACGTCTGAGCGAAGAAATTACAGAAGCGGTCGTGCTGCTCGCGCATTTCGCTGAGGCAGCGTCTTCTTTCACCGTGCAGAGATAGGGCATTAATTTTAGTTCTGTGTCGGAAATTTGAATTTTGGCTATTGGACAATATGCTATCCTATGTAAATAATATTTTATGTAGTAAATGAAGCAAAAATTATGGAATGATTATTAAATAATAATTATTTGTTAAATTAATTGACGCGTTAATTACTCTTCTTTGAAAAGTGTGAGCGAATAGTTTTTCAGTTTTTTAGGACTACCACGATCATGCTCATCTCAAAATGTAAGAGCTAGTTGCTTACATTGAAAATATTTAATTCGGGACTGAAAGGGTTAAGAAGGGCTCTAGAAAGGCCGCTCTTCCAGTTTTCGCTGTGACTATGCTGCGCCTTCCGCGCAGGCCTGGCGGTATTTTTAATACCTCATCTAAAGACCATCTAAAAACGAAGTTAAGGTGGATTTCTTTCATTTTCTTGTCATTTATGAGGTAATTTTCATTGAAATTTTGCCAGACATGTGTGTACTTCGTGCAATTTTGCTACCTTTTCGTTTAACTTCTACTAAGCACCCCTTACTCAATGTCCTATCGGGCCCTGTACGCTAGGTGTCAAACAAACGGGCTAATTTGATCGACCGCACCACCATACCTCACGTTGAGCAGGTAGGTGCGGTTTAAAACTTCGTGAGAAGTGTGTATGATGAGCACCTCGTTCTGTCTCATAGTTTTATGTGCCACTGAACTCTTATCGGAACTTCCGAGAACATGATTATGTGTGTATGCATATGCGTAGGCATAGACCTGCGGACGGGGGGGCGGCTGACCCTTCTAATCACTTCAGGAGGGAGGCGAAGTTTGCTCCGTATTTCGCTCAGTCGATCGTACCTGTTCCGTCATTGTTTCAAGAGCAATGTTAGGGCCACGCAGCTTTTCGACGATACTGGCGACCGAAAGCGCTTAATGATGCATTCCAAGAACTGTTTGCTTCCCATTTTTAGTCAGGCAGGCTATCTTGAGAGAACTTCATCGCTTCATTTTTATTTTTCCGTCCATTTTGAAGCATGTTGTCTTTTGAACCCTGTGCATGCCTATATGCGCGGGTTCCTTACTTTTGACTGCAGCGAGCGACGATGCTATAAAAACGCATAGGTCTTGTAAAAGTTGGGACTAATAACGAAGCTACAATGCATAACAGTAACTAAAATCACTGCCAGGGCTGCGTGGTTTTTCCCGCCTTCGCGGCTACAATACAACAGCAAGCAACGTATTTCGTGGAATACCGGAAATCGCATCTTCAGAGCGGGACAATGGGCACACAGAAAACAGCACTACAGCTCTTTTTCAATACATTCAGTGCTTTACTTCTATTTTTGTTACTATTCAGTATACAGTATTTCGCCATTCCTTTCCTATACGGACCAACTATGCGGCTTACCTTCAGCGTGATCGTGAGCGCGCGCGCGGACACGCTAAAGCATTCTGCGGCCCGGAAACGAAATCTGTTAAAACTATATTTTGTGAACTAGCCGTCGCTCATAGGTAGCTAGCTTTCACGACGTTTTCAAAATGTAATGTGTTAAGATGTTCTTCAATAAAGATGCAGTTTTTCCTCTACTTATTACAACGACGGGCAGTGTAATATTCATATGTTTCAGTGGGCAATTCCAAATTGATAATGTTTATACGCACTTGTTTACATGTCCCGCGTAGAATATATCAATTTAGGTTAACAAGGAAGGTCAGTAAGAAAGACGTTACAGATGACTCACCCTAAGGGCGAGAAATTCATGGTGACATGGCTCGGTGCTCAATACGGATCGATATTGACTGGTACCGCTAACACTTGCTGTAAAATGGCTCAAGCTTCGCGCGTGCTTTTGTTTTACGCTAAACATGCACACGGTCACATCTAGCCAGACGTAAGGACCACAGCTGTTACAAATAGTAGTAAAACACACCAGTCGCGTAAAGATGCAAGCGCATAATATAGTGTTTAGGAACCGATCAGGCGCGGTCGACGCATCACGGCCTCCCCGTGCGTTCGTACAAGCACGGCAACGCGATCGCACATAGACGCGCGGGTGCGAAAAAGTAGTGGTCAAAAAGCGCATGGCATCCGAGAGTACGGGCTATCGCGGAGGCATGCGCGGAGGCCGTGAAAAGGGGGAACTGGTGCGGAAAACGGACGGAAGATGGCGCGCAACCACAACTAAGTTTAAATCGCCCGTTGACAGAGAGCCAATCAGTTCAAAGCGGAGTGCGCGCATGCGCAATGACGTTCAGGCAGTTGAGGCGTTGAGGTTCGTTAAAAAAAAAAGCTCTGGCAGGGAAGAGTGTGTCTGTACTGGCGTGAAAAGTTTGTTTCGCGCGTGTGTATTTACCGCGTTTACTAATATTACGTGCGGTTAACATCGCTGCAAGTCGCGGAATGGACACGTATGCATACATACATCGCGTGTCGGGACGGTCGGATTGTTGTTCGACATGAAATCGTTGGCGACCATGCGTTGTCGTTGACCCAACAGTTGCGGAGCTTTGAACAAGATCACGAGCGCGCGCCTTTTGATGAGACTGTTGCCGCAGCGGATACCATGCTTCGGTGAGTTCAAGAACGTTGCCGAATCGCGGGACTGTGCATGACGGCTTTATGCTGGTTAGATTGCACGGGCGGCGAGTTGACAGAACAGAGGTGGTGGGCAAGTGTTTGCTACGAAAGTATGCATTGTGCTGGTGTCTCTGCTTTTCGTGCTGTTCTTTATACACTTCTGCGGAAGGGTTGTCGTGTGCGTTAATTGCAGCTGAAAACAGCCTGAAGAATACGCGTTGGATGACGCGATGCTGTGCTTCTATTATGCTAGCCTTGTGTTGTTGCGCCGTTGTCTTTGGCTGTATGCAGTGCGTGGTCGTTGCTTGAAGGGACTTTTACATGTCTGGTCACGATAAAAAATGGGTCTGCTTTTAAACATACTAGTCGCCCCGTACTCTTTCTATGGTGGAAATGCAGCAGAAGTTACGTTCAATAAGCATAGTTCTAAAGAACTAACGTACATATCAACTTCATGGAAGTCGACGGGTGTGCAGGCGCATGTGCGCGCACAAGGCTGTGTGTCATGCTTATGCCATGTTGATCTGCGGCTTATGTGTTTGTGGTTGCGTCGCCGTTTAGGGTGCTGCGCTCGTTTTCGCAAGGAATTGACGTAAAGTTGCGGCTCGTATCACTACATGTACAGGCACAACCAAATTAATCGATGTGTCAAGGAAAAGCATAGCGGACTTTAATTCTTGTCTTTAACTGTAGTGTAGTAATAATGACCTAAATTGGAGTGGGTTAACGTGAACGAAAAATCACCAGTTCCGTCAATTATCCTCCTGAGACCCAGAGTGAATTTAGGGTCACAGATTTTTGTTAAACTTTCAGAACTGATTTTTCTGAGTGCAAAGGTGAAAAGTGACACGCAGTTTTTTAATATATGATGTTACTTGGCCGCAGCACGTTGTCCATTATATTGGACATCGGGACTCTAGGGGGACTTTTTGGTGAATAGAGAGTATGGCGTAGTTGAGGCCAGTGACCGAAAAAAGACATCTCGCAACACAAATTAATTTTATTTGCTGCTTCCAAACCAAGATTCTCCAAAATTTTCTCAGCCGTGGCATCACTCACAGGGGGCCTATTACGTACAAAGACAAATACGTAAAGTTTAAACGTAATAAAGAGAGTACTGCAGCGAAAAACGTTTTTCTCTATGTAGAGCGCCAAGAGAGCGCACGAGCATACTGCCGTGTTTTTGTAGTCATTGAGACCCAATGTCCATTATATTGGACATCGTCAAATATGCAACGCATGCAAAAAAACTACCGCATTTTTTTGCTCAAATATGAATTGCTTTGTGTGCTTAAACCTCTTACGAACACAAATCAATGCCTAAATACGCTTTAAGACATCCAAAAAATGAATCTAAATCCACTTACTTCTTAGGCGGCAGCCGTAAAAGCCGTACGCGCTCAACCCCGCCATTTCGAGTGCTCCTGAGAGGCGGGAAACACACCGACTTTGACCATATTCACTAGATGGCAGCACGGGTCCCACAAGCAGCCGAGAAAATGCTTTCCCGGAGGAGGCAAGCGCTTTGAAGGCCGTGGTGCGGTGTATTACAATGTCCAATATATTGGACAAATGTTCCATTGCCGGGTCTCAGGAGGTTATACCAGGATCCGCTGCTCTACCGATTGAGCTACGACGGAAAGCGCTTCCCCGTGCACTTCGTTGGGAATCCGCCACGGTGGCCTAGTGGTTACGGTGCTCGACTGCTGACCCGCAGGTCGCGGGATCGCATCCCGGCCTCGGCGGCCTTATTGCGATCGGGGCAAAAATGCTTGAAGCCCGTGTACATTGATTTAGGTGCACGTTAAAGAACCCCCATGTAGTAGAAATTTCGGAGTCCACCATTACGGCGTCTGTCATAAGCATATGGTGGTTTTGGGACGTTAATTTTAACCACGAGAATTATTATTTTCACTTCGTTGGGTATTTATGTATGTGTAATCCCCGGGGGTGCTTTCCAGCGCAACTCGTAGTCAAGGCGGTCATTGTGGCGCACTCTTTTTGCCAGAGAGTGTCCCGTGGCACGAGATTTTTCCACAAGGTGTCAGCTGACCAATAAACCGTCGCATGTGAACTTGAGGGCATTCTGCCCAGGTGAGGCCCTCGCTATGAATGAACGAAAGAAAGGGATATTTCGAGGGCCTTCTTTCTCTGTTTGATAAAACCAAATGAATCGAAAACATCCCCTTTTTTTCGTAGATTCAGTGAGGGCCGCGCCCCGGCAGACTTAATGCCTCAAGTTAGCATGCGACGGTTTATTGGTCAGCTGCTGCCTGGTGCTAGCTTCATGTGCCACGTGATGCCCTGTGGCAAAAATGAATGTTCCACACTCGCCGCCTGGACTACATGTGGCGCTGGCTAAGACTCCTAGCGATTACATAAGCACCAAACGAAGGAAACGGGGAAATGCCTTCCGTCGTAGCTATTGGTAGAGCATCAGACGCGTAATTCGAAGGTGGTGTATTCAGACCTCACCGACGGAAAGGGCGATTTTTCGCTCACTTTAATCAATTTCACCTTACGCCATTATTACTACACTACATTTAAAGATAACTATAAATGTCTGCTATGCTTTCCCTGGCCTAATTGTCTGTTCGATTAATTTAGTTGTGTTTAACAAAATAAACAAGGCCTTCGAAAAATTCCGCTTTCGTTCATTAGTTTTGTACAAGAGGCTCACTGGAAGGCAATGCATTTGTGTGAAACACGTTATGTACTGGTAGTAGCACTAAGTACACGTACAACTGTAAGCTTAATTCATAAGTAGCATACACGTATATGTAAATTATTGTTGGTGGATGTGAGCTTCAGTTAAACTTCTTAAGCGTGTGCTCTGCTTGTTGCTGTATTTGTGTAAAAAAAAAAGAAAGAGGGTGGATATTGGTCCTGCGACTCCATATTCTCTTTGGTTAAAGAATCTTACATCTCCTGTTTGATAAAGATTCTTGAAACAATGAATTAGCACCGTTCCACCTTGCGCCAAAATAGGCCGGAAGTTATATTTCGCGCATGCTGTGTAAGTTTGTTTGTGTGTTTTTGTATCCTTTTCTGATTAAAGCTCTGTTGTAAGTAGCGCTTGTGCTTGTCCTTTTCTGTGTGATTTGTCTCATTGTTTGATGCAATGTTTATTGGGATAAAATATATGCATTAGCTATAGGCTGGCGTACAGAAAGTGTAGGCAATCGAAGACCATAAGTATGTAGACAATATATATACTAGTCATAGACATAGTCTATTGTAGTCTATAGACATTTGTCTTTGGATATTTAATAAACAAAAGTGAACTAAAGTCTATATATATATCAATTTATATACTTTTGTCTATATACATTCTGCAAACATCGGTCTAAAAAATATTTTTTTTATAATCTAGAGACCTTCTATAGCCATTCTATAGACGTAGATTTTTTGTAGACTAGTCTATAAAAAACGAGTGCGGCCACTTATCTATAGACGGGCTATATACCGGTCTAAAGGATACGGCTATAAAATGTCAATTGATTTTATCGACAGATATCTACAAATTTTATATGGACTATCTAAAAATATTTTTGAAAGGGGCAGAGGGTTCATTCTGCGCGCAGCACTTTTTAAAGAAGAAGAAATATCTAAGAGCGTCGGGTTCTGCGTTGTCGAGACTTGCGGCGCGATCCTCAAGCACAAATGTGTAACAACTCTGATAGTTGTTAGTTCACGCTTGTCCTGTGTATACCAGCGCGTCCTTTTCGAGCGTCCTTCTTTGTGCTTCAGCGGGAATCTGCAAGTATCGAGCTGCTCATCGATCTTCGTGTGACATTCCAATTCCTTGCTATCGCACTCATTGCTTCGCCGTTGCGGCGAAACTGTGACTTTTTTTTTCTAGAATAAGATAGATTTAATCGAAGTAGAAAAGGCCTTTGGCTAACTTAAAAACTTTTTTTTTTTTGTGAAGCCCGGTGTTGCACATGTTCCCACCCCTTTTAAAGGGGACGCTCACAACATCCATCCACCCATGCCGAAACGTCACTGTTTTTTTTGTATTTTTTTTTTCTTTCGCAGGGTCACAGTTGTGGTCAGTGTACCATTATTAAGAGATCGGAACACACTATAATGGGTCACGCAACAAACAAGGATAGGTGTTATTCTAGTTGATATTAAGCGAAATAAGTCGACCTGCGCCAGCCACACAAAGCCTAGTACACGCAACTGGTGTTTAGTTAGAGCAACAGAATAGGTTTAAAAGGAAGCGACGAAATTGGGAAGTTCGGAGAGATGAAATGGAATGTGCTCATACAAGTGAAGGCGAAATGCAGAACATCGGAGGAAGCCTTCGGCCGGCATGGGACATAAAAATAGGCTGAGGATGACGACAATGACGACAGTGATTATTGTTATGATGATGATGATGATGATGATAAGCAGATTTCTTCGGCAGCGACACTGTTCCTCTCGTACAAGAGGAGCAGTGGTTGCAACAGGACTCCCCGTCTGAGGTCTTCGTTGTTTGTAAAACGTTTATTATCAGTGGATGATCTAATTTCTTAGCAGGGTGCAACACACATACGGCCTAGATGTTCCCTCAGCGGTGGAACAGCTGGATCACTACATTTTGTTGAAATCGAAGACTTTACAAATCAAGAGTAGTGGATTGGCTCGTTAAAATGCGGGAGTCCAGGCTGTTTTGACGAGTTCGCCTGAAATGCGGTGGCAATCAGTTGGATTGACTTTCATTCTGCCTTCCTGTTCACCCGAACTTTCCTCGTTCCTAACATCGGGTGCTTCTGATGTCATTTTATGTACATTTTGCATTCCTCCACGATTTTTCTTTGCTGTTCAGCGTAGGTAATCGACCTCGGGGCCGTTCGTTTCCATCGCATTTAAATTGCATGAAACATGGCGGAATCGCAATTCTACAAATAGCAACGAAATCGCCTGGCTGCTGAAAAAGCTAATCCAAACCACACTGACGCACACTGCCGTTGTTCCGAAGCCCCCCCCCTCTCCATTGCCGCGATGTCTCCGCACTCGCGGAGCAAAACAGCAATAATTCGCGTTACATGCGTGGCGAATAGAAATTGCCTTCTCCTAGCTTCCAATCTCACGAATCACCATTGTCCAAGTCCCGAGACTGGCGTCTGAAAGCAAATGGCGTCAGGTAGTTGCCGTCAAAGAATGCTGTACCGTAGAAATACCAACAATCACTGAGGCTCGTCACGTTCATGGATACAGGGTCTGCGCTGCGCTTGCCTCTGGCAACTTGTTTCAGTGTTTCGAAATGATTCGTTTTTGTAGAAGAGTTTATTCCGTTATATATTTTAGCCCCTGAGGTCGATGCTCACATCCAATTTCAAGTAAACCAGAAGCCTTTCTAAGTGCGTTTCCAAACTCTCAGTGGGGGAGAAAACTGTATGAACAACGGGAATCTGCCAGGTTCTGCTTCAATTTATTCTTTGTTCCTGGGCCTGAACTCGCAGAGACTTTTCCCGCCTATACGTCCTTAAATGTTGGTCAGCCGTCTTCACTGAACTAAGCTCTATTATCAGGACAGACTCAAGTTTGCGTTTACAAAAGAACAATATAACAAAATCTCATGAATACAGGGGGCCCTTGTTCCTTGTCAACTATTTCATTTGTCATTGGGTTGCTTTCGTGAATTATTGATATCTATGGGCAGAAAAAATTGCCCATAAAAACATTATATCTGTTTTGGTTTCTAAACCTATTAGTGTATGATAAAGTTTCGCCTATTTTAGTATCGCTCCCGATATCTTTCTTTTTTTTTTTTTTTCAGTAGATGTTGCGCATACCATAGCATTACACTTTGTCCATAATTGTCGAGATTCGAAATATCAAGGAAGGGCCCTTGAATTGCTGCCGATGGGACAGACACACAGTAACCGTACCTTTGTAGGAATTGAGAAGGTCAGGTTTGGTTACTCGAATCCATGAGTGTTCTTCTTTTTTTATTGCGATAGCAATTATATGGACACTCCAGGCGAATCTTTTTGCCGTCGGCGTCGCTGTCATGTCCCGGATATGTATATTTAAGCAGATATAAACAAAACGCCTAAGGAAAAATAAATCAACAGAAAAATTTTTCGAAGTGCAACTTTGGGATTCGAACATGTGAACCTGCCCCCACAACCCGCCGTTAGACAACTCTGGCAGGTGACACTCGTTATTCCGAATGTTTACGGTGAGTATTTACCTCTCTGGGGTACGCAAATCTCGGAGGCGCTTCGGCGTGTTCTGTACCAACCTGCGATGGTGTGAAGGGCATGCTTTAAAGGAACGCTTTTACCATAGAGTTTCATACAATAACCTAGAGAGCAAACTGGCGCTGCGGTCCTTGAGCCACCATGAGAATGATGAGAAATACAAGCTTCGGTTGGGATAGCGTTAGTTAGCGAACTGTTTACGGATATTTTACTGCAGCTGCAGTTTCGCCCTTCGCGCAGCGTGGGTAGTGGGGTGAGGTGCAAATCACTGAAGCAGTGCTTTTGTTGTCGAAAGAGGCATACGACTCTCTTTGGTTTACTGCGACATTGCAGTTTAGAGGTTGTATTGAGAGCTTTAGCAAAGGGGGTGCACTCACCGCTGCACATAGATGTCGCGTCCCGTGCGAGTGCAGTGAAATTGCATGGAGTCCGCGTTTTAGATGTGAAGCATCTTATGGCGAAGCTTAATCCGGTGGTGGTGGTGGTGGTGGTGGTGGTGGTGCCGCGTGCTCACCCTTACTGCGCATGCGCAAACAGTTAAAGAAAAATAAAAATAAAAAAACCTCCTCTCCCCCTCTCTCCTCTAGGCATCCCTCCCCACGGCAACCACACCCTCACTGTGCATGCGCCTCCTTCCTCTCTCCCCCTCCCCTCCACTTCCTCTCCATCCCTGCCCGCGGCGTCTAACTCCCCCCGCGCATGCGCGTCCCCCTCTCTCCCTCCTACGCCCCCTCTCTCCTCTACGCATCCCTGCCCACGGCGTTCACCCCACTGCGCATGCGTGTCACCCCTCTCTCCCTCCTCCGCTTCCCCCTCGCCTCGCGACGCCGACGTGCAGGCAGCGTCTGCTAGCGCTTCTTGGTTGAAAACCCGATCGCTCGCGCTGCACAACCGTTCACTGGCCATCCCGTATATATGGCAATGGATCTTGACCTCCAAGGTGGTGCCGGTGGGAAGATTTCTCCTGTGCGTTGTTGAACAATAAAAAATTCGCAGCGTGCGCGCGTTAACTAAAAAGCGGAGTGCGGGTCTCTGTGTCCAGTCGGAGTCTTCGTCTCTCATTGCCCATTAGCAGTGATTGGCATGTTCCAGTAGGAAACACTGCTCCATCACTGCCTGCTTTGCGCCTCAGTTTTCTCTCCTGCGCAACGCTGCGATGAGCGCCAGCGTCAACGCCGCCGCCAGTAAGCGTTAGCACCTGCTGCTTCACATCTACACATGGTTCCCTTTAGCGGGAGATGGTGTAATTTTTTTTATAAGCGCGTGCTTGCCAAAACTAGTTCAAA
Source organism: Rhipicephalus appendiculatus (assembly GCA_030522465.1). Classification (NCBI taxonomy): domain Eukaryota; kingdom Metazoa; phylum Arthropoda; class Arachnida; order Ixodida; family Ixodidae; genus Rhipicephalus; species Rhipicephalus appendiculatus. Next base: position 12,448 of record JALIZH010019929.1, read on the forward strand.
TCGACTGCAAAATGACGGCGAAGCTAAGTAGACAAACCGTTACGCCTCCTCCGCGACTCGACTCTACAACAAAACGAGAGATGCGTTGGGGGCAGGCCACTCTGGACAGACGCACCTGGCGTGTCTGTTTTCAGTGTTG
>JALIZH010019930.1:0-25117 GCA_030522465.1 Rhipicephalus appendiculatus
CATGTAGCATACACGCGTCATTTGCCTCTCTCTCAAAGAGCATCGCCCCGATGCGAAATGAGTAATGCAGTTTCTTTTTGTTTGTTTGTTTGTTTGTTTTTTTAAGCAAAAGTCTCGCACCGTCACTCGCTGACATATGGTTTCATGCGCACTACGTGCACGAGTTAAGGATGGTGCTGGCGACGCCTCGTACAGAAGGGACTGTCGGGATCGACTTCGTAGGTCACATCACTCAGTCGTCGCAATACTCGGTATGGTCCAAAGTATCGCCTTAACAGCTTTTCGGATAGTCCTCCTTTCCGTATGGGCGTCCAAACCCACACTCTGTCGCCGGTTTGGTAAAGGGCTTTTCTACGGCGAGCATTGTAGCGGCCTGCATCGTAGTCTTGCTGCTGGTGGATCCGCAAGCGTGCAAGTTGCCTGGCTTCTTCCGCGCGTTCCGTGAACACATCGGCGTCCGGGTCAAAGTCGTCACATTCGTGCGGTAGCATAGCATCCAACATAGTGCGTATCTCCCGCCCGTGAACGAGGCTGAACGGAGTCATGCGAGTCGTTTCCTGCTTGGCCGTGTTGTACGCAAACGTGATGTAAGGCAAGATTTCGTCCCAATTTTTGTGTTCAACGTCTACGTACATCGAAAGCATGATCTTCAATTGTTTTGTTTAAACGCTCTGTTAGCCCGTTCGTTTGCGGGTGGTAGGCGGTGGTCTTACGATGAGTTGTTCTACTCAGCATCAAGACGTGATCCAAAAGAGCTGCCGTAAATGCGGTTCCCGTGTCTGTGATCACGACGGTTGGTGCACCGTGCCTCAGCACAACATTCTCGATGAAAAATCGTGCCACCTCCGCTGCTGTTCCTCTCTGGATAGCCTTTGTTTCTGCATAACGGGTGAGGTAATCAGTCGCGACGCTAACCCAGCGGTTCCCTGCAGCAGAAGTAGAAAGTGGACCCAAAATATCCATTCGTATCTGGTCAAACGGTGTTCTTGGGACCTGATCGGGTTGCAGGAAGCCAGCTGGATTAGTTGGGGGTGACTTACGTCTCTGGCGGTCGAGGAAAGTATGTGCGTGGTGCTTCACGGCTGTGTTGAGTCTTGGCCAGTAGTACCTTTGCCGCACTCTGGCCAATGTTCAAGTGTAACCTAAGTGGCCAGAAGTCGCCTCGCTGTGGCATGCTTGAAGTACCTCGGTGCGAAGAGCTGCCGGGATGACGAGCAATAGGGGGATCCAGTCGAGGAAAAGTTTCTCTTGTATAGTACTCTGTTCCGTAAACAAAACGATGACAACACTGTTGCGAAAACCCTTGGTGCTTTCTGGGATGTACCGTCCAAGTAATCAATTAGGTCAAGCAGCTCAGGGTCGTCACGTTGTTGCTGCGCAATGACGGTTGTGTCGAGAACACCAAGGAATGCTGTTTCCTCCTCATCGGGTAGAGCAGCCGACTCAATGGGTGAGCGGGACAGATAGTCAGCATCCACAAGTCACTTCCCCGACTTGTGCACGACCGGCATGTCGAACTCTTGTAACCTCAGACTCCAACGCGCTAAGCGCCCGGTAGGATCTTTAAGATTGGTCAACCAGCACAGTGAATGGTGATCGCTAATAACTTTGAAGGGGCCGCCATACAAATACGGGCGAAATTTCGTAACCGCCCATACCACGGCGAGGTATTCTTTTTTCAGTCGTGGAGTAATTAGCCTCTGCGCGTGTTGCGTTCTGCTTGCATAGACGATTACTCTTTCTGTGCCCTCTTGCTGCTGGACAAGCACAGCTCCCAGGCCTACATTGCTGTCATCAGTGTGGAGCATCGTAGGGGCTCCCTCGTCAAAGTGGGCCAGCACAGTAGGCGTTTGTAGTCGCTGGCGCAGATCATTAAAAGCAGCTTCTTGTTCATTGTTCCACTCAAAGGCAACGTCTTCTCTCGTGAGGTGAGTTAACGGCGACGCAGTCCATTGCGAAGTCCGCGATAAACCGCCGACAATAAGCACAGAGGCCCAGAAGGCGCCTGACAGCTTTCTTATCGGTCGGTACAGGCAACTGTGTAACGGCTGTCATTTTTTCAGGATCTGGACGAACGCCTGCAGGGCTGACGACGTGTCCAAGAAACTGCAGTTCCTGAAAGCAAAAGTGGCACTTTCTGGCTTCAATGTCAGGCCTGCGGACCGTATGGCTCGTAAAACCACTTCAAGCCTTTCAGGGTGCTCGTTAAATGTTGCGGAAAGCACTATGACATCATCGAGATAAACTAGGCAGGGTTTTGCAGTTCAACCCAGAAAGCACAGTATCCATAAGCCTTTGAAAGGTAGCAGGCGCTGAGCACAAACCGAAGGGCAAGACTTTAAATCATACAAGCCGTCTGGCGTCGCAAAGCGGTTTTCTCCCGGTCTCTCGGGTCGACCTCGATTTGCTCATATTCAATTCTCAAATCCATAGAAGAAAAGTAAATAGCATGTCGAAGTCTGTCGAGAGAGTCATTTATACGGGGGGAGTGGATACACACCTTTCTTGGTAACCTGATTTAACTTCCTGTAATCCACACAAAAGCGCAGGCTGCCGTCCTTTTTCTTCACTAGGACTACAGGAGTTGGCTGGGGCTCTTTGATGGCTGTATGATGTCATCTTCAAGCATCTCGTGTACCTGTTGTTGTATGGCTTCGCGTTCCTTTGGAGCCACGCGATAACGATTGTGGTGAATAGGTCTCGCCGTGTCTTCGGTAATTATTCGATGTTTAATTATAGGCGTACGGCCAACCCTTGATGTCGTCGAAAAGCAGTCGTGGAATTCGGCTAGTAGCTCAAGGAGCCTCCGTCGCTCGTCCTCCGGCAAAGCAGTACTCACGTCAAGAACGGGAGCCGGAGCAAGTTGCTTTGGTGCTTCGTCGACTATCGACAAGCAGCCTTCAGCATCTATCACATCGTCAAAGTAGGCGACGGCCGTGCCATTTGGAAGGTGCCGGCGCTCAGCACTGAAATTGGTCAGCAGCAAGTCCGTGCGTCCAGAAGTCACACTGACGATACCACGTGCGACGGCAATGCTGTGGGTAAAGAAGGAGCGAGGTTATTTGGTCTGCAACTCCCTCACCGTAAAACGGGGCATCACCTGCGACAGAAACAAGTGTGCATGACCTAGTAGGAAGGACCACATCGTCATCAGTAAGACGCAGAGTGTTATGTCTCGCCTCTGAACAAGCAACCAACTTACGACCGTTGCATAAGGTTATCAGACTGTCCGGGAAGTTGATGACGGTGCCATATTCTCTTAAAAAATCGATGCCAATAATTAGATCCTTGCAGCATGCAGCGAGAACGATGAACGACGCAACGAAAGGAGTACCTCCTATGTCCATTCTCGCTGTGCATCGTCCAGTAGGCATCAATAATTGGCCGCCTGCCGTTCTTATATGAGGTCCCGTCCATGGCGTCTTCACTTTCTTGAGGTAGACGGGGAGGTCTTGACTTATAATACAAAAGTTGGCACCAGTGTCGACCAAGGCTGTCACTTTCTGACCGTCAAGAAGAACAGTAAGGTCCGAGGTCACAATTTCGTCGCTCTCACGTGTTGTCGGCTTTACGGAGTCTGACAGTGGGAGGAATGGGGGGTTTTTGACGTCATCCCGATGGCCTGCAACCTTACCCCCGGATTTCGCCACGCTCAGTTTCCCCGTCGCGGGCTGGGTGACCGTCCATTAAGGTCCGCGAAGGTGCGTCCGGTGCGATGAAGGTGAATGCGTGGGTGGTGAGGTAGGCATTGCCTCCTCGTCAGTGGTACGGCAGTCGTCAAAATGAGCACGGCGTACTTGAGACCCTAGAAAAGAAGCGTCGTCGCAGCGTGGTATATAATCGTCATTGGCGTGCCGACCGCCAAACAATGGTCGAAGAGGGCGAAACGAATCACCGCGATGCCAGCAGTGGCGGGAAATATGGCCTACACCTCCGCAGTTGAAGCAAAGTGGACGCCGGTCTACTGTGCGCCATGCGTCTGTTTTTCGCAGCTGTGGACGTCGGAACGTCTCATCTTGTGACGATGTCTATGGGGCGGCTGTGGATGCCCGGTGATACGGCGGTAGGAGGGTTGGCCGCCTGAATGTCTCCTCTTCCGGCGATGACCAAGTCGCTATTGGTGGCTGGCGGTACTGCGTCGGCATCGGCATAGCTGGTGGTGGACGTCGAACAGCGGCGGCGTAGCTCATAGGACGCTGCTGGGCATCAGGGTTAGCTGTCGAGAATGCTTGCCGGATTTGATCACGCACGACTTCAACGACCGACGCCATGGCGGCTTCACCTACCGGAGACCGGAACTTCTGCAGCTCTTCCCGAACAATCTCCCTAATCAGGTCCCGCAAGGAGCTCTGATTCTCAAACGTCATGGTGACGGCAGTGGTTGGGGCGCTGTTGGACATGCGATCATACTGCCTGCCCCGTTGATGAAGGGCGCGTTCAGTAGCTGTAGCTTCTTTGATAAAGTCAGTCACGGTACTCGGAGGGTTGCGCATAAGCCCGGCAAAAAAAATTCCCCCATCTCCCGCTGAAGGGAACCATGTGTGGATGCGAAGCAGCGGGGAGATAGTTAGCTTGAGCGGGAAGAACGTCGCTACTCTCGTTTTACGGCAGCGGTCCGGGCACTCATCGCGGCGCTGCACAGGAGAGAGATTGAGGCGCGCGCGCTCCGTCATTTTCACACCGCGGAACTACCGTGGCGCCCCCAGCGGAGTATGCAACTGTCACACCACCTGTCGTGCGCGCCGCTCCGTAGAGGATTCCTAGTGGAGAGGACGGGGGGGGGACCGTAGGAGAGGAGAGAGAGAGGGGACGCGCATGCGCTGTGGGGATGTGGGACGCCGGAGCCGCTCCGTAGAGTAGAGGATTCCTAGAGGAGAGAGGGGGGAGAGGACGCGCATGCGCTGTGGGGATGTGGGACGCAGGGCGCCGCTCCCGTAGAGTAGATGATTCCTAGAGTAGAGAAAGGGGGTGAGCGTAGGAGAGAACAGGGGGAGGGGACGCGCATGCGCTGTGGGGGTGTGGGACGCTCCGTAGAGTAGAGGATTCCTAAAGGAGGGAAAGGGGCGAGCGTGGGAGAGAGGGGGAGGGGACGCGCATGCGCTGCGGTGGTGTGGGGACGAGGGAAGGAGCGACGGACTAAGCCCCCCTCCAAACACATGCAAGCAAGATCAAGAAATGGGGTCAACCTGGGCGACAGACACCACCTGCCTAGCCTTTGCTAAGCAGCCTCTCTGTGCTCTTCGCCATGACTCTGATGACTGTAGTAGTTGTTGACGGCCTTCATATTACTACAGTGTTCTGGTTCGCATAATGGGTGCTTCCCTACTTCATGAAAGTGGCCGGACGCGGGACGCGGGACACGGGACGCGGGACGGGGGACGCGGGAGGGACGGACATAGTCCCGAGCATAAGATGCTTCGCATCTAAAAGCTGCTCCTTCACACCGGGCATCAGGTAGCTCAACGTCTTATCATCAGTCATGTTCGGATCAGCTCAACGAAAGAGACGCGTCATATCTTCGGCGAACATCGCGACGGTTCCATTGGGTTTTTGAACCCGCAGCTCCAATAGCTGCTGAGCACGGTCCCGTCGATCGACGCTGGCAAAGGTATCGACAAACTGCTGTCGAAAGTCGCTCCACGTTTACAGACTGGCTTCTCTGTTCTCATACAAAGTTTGAGCACTGTCGTCAAGGTAGAAATAGGCACGGAGAGCTTTAGCTGATCAGAGCACTGGTTGATCTTGGCAACACGCTCATAGTGTTCAAGCCAGTCGTTAACGTCTTCGTGGGCGCCACCACTATAGCGATCGGGAACGAATGGTGGAAAGAGTGTCACCTGGGATGGGTTCGGAGGAAAGCTGCCCTGGGGCACTGGTTGCGGGCTTGCGTAGGCGATCGTTTGAGGTAAGGGGTGTCGGGGAGAAGGGTCCTGCGAGGGTGTGAGCTCTGGAGCGAGGCCTCGCAGTCGCCGACTGAAGCGGTGAACGGGAGTTGCAATAGGTGACAATGCATCCGGGCTAGATGAACGGCTCCCAGTGGGAGTGTGGAGCATCAGGCAGGGGTTGCGGTCCAGCACCTCCACCAGTGTAGCGGTGCAACACGAAAATAACACAAGGACACCTTGAGGCAGCGAAAACGACGTGTTCAAACCAGCTGAAAAGGAAAGACCGTCCTTTTCTATGAATATTCACAGGCCCCACTGCGGTGTTCGTTAATTCCCCCGTCGTCGTCTTCGTCCACATGTAGTATACACGCGTCAATATCGTACCCCGTCAGCCAGAGATTTCAGTGGTCAATTTCCTAGAACGAGTACTGGGTCAAATCCAATGTGTAGCTTTTAAATTAAGTGGTACTATTCTTTTTTTCGGTGTGCTTTTACCTCGCACACATAATTAAAATCTGCAACGCTATTAGTCGTTCATGACATTTATTACAAGTTAGTTGTTCTGCATCTATTATTTTGTGCTTACAAGGGATATACGATGACCTATTCGAAATTCACCAAGAATTATTTCGGTAAAAGGTTGCTACTGATGACGTGACATTCAGTTACTAAAGAAAGGTTTGGTGAGTTCAAGTATATTCTTCATTAATCGATTGATATACCTGTTGCCTTTTAATTTTTAGTGGCTGACGAGTGGCTTGATATGTGTGCCTAGCAGGAATATTTACCGTTGAAATATTGTCACTTGGCGCTGACTGAAGGGGGTTCGGGACATATAAATGCAGCACTCTTTATGGAGCACATGTGTGCCCAGAGAAAGTAAAACTGATGTTACTAGCAATGCTACCTGTACAATTAACCGTGACCACGGTCTTCCGTCATTGATAATCTGACCTTCGGCGCAACACGTCGTCTTTCATACAAGAGTTATCGAGCAATCCAACGTCATTGCTAGTGCTCGTGATAACGCCCGAACAAACTCGACCACTCGCGTCGCGAGACCTGTCTTAAGAGGCAGTCGAAAGCAATCGCGACGATTCGTAAACGCAACGGGTTGGCGGCGCCTAGTGGTTTTCGGATAAACTACCGTGAGTTGAAATACAAGAGAATGGCTTCTTTCTCGCCGTAACTATTTCTCTTGCAGGCGCTATCTCTTCCTCGCCCCTTATATTTTCATAACACATGTTTACCGTGTCAGCACTAAGCGCTGACCCTGCAAGGAATTCGCGCTGTTTTCGGCTGCGCGCTGTTCTCCGCTTGCGCAGCCGAAAATTCGCAAAATGAAGTGAAGGCAGTCGGTGGCCTGCCAGATCCATCAGATGGGAGACAGAATGGGTGTGCGACTGCTTGGGAAAACATGATAAGAGAAAATTCACAAGTGGTATCCCTCACACATGGCAATGGACACCTTATTTCCTCATGAGATCACTTGAACAGACTGCTGGCATCATGAATTGTCCCGGAAAGACGGACAAAATGCCAGGAAAGGGTAACGCGTTCGTGTTTTGAACTTTTGGAGGTTGTCTACGGGCTCTTTCGTAGTCTTCATGGGCGAAACATTTTCGTACAAATAAAAAATTAAGGCAGCTGCGCAGTAGGGGTGCCAAGCCTGAAGGAAGTGCGGAACTGGGTAGTCTTTGTTTCTCTTTAGTTTTCTTCCTTCGCTTTTCTCTTTCTTTTTTTACTTTCTTTCGTTCTTTCTCTACTTTTTTTGTTTCTTTCTGTTTTATCTCTTTATTTCTATTTATTTCTTCCTCTCTCTCGTTATTTATTTCTCTTTCTCACTCATTTTATTTTTCTCCCTATTTTTTTCACTTTCTCTCTCTTTCTATTTCGGGCTTACTTCCTGTCTTTTCATATTTTTACACGTGGATTTGCCTGCGTTACGCCAAGCGCCGTAGTTGTGTTTTTGCTGATGATGATCAAGGTGCTCGAAGAGCAAGCGGAACAAGAGCTCCTTGGCGCCCTCGCGCGTTGAATATTCTACACATGGAGCGTTACGCCAAGCGATCATGACAGCCTGGTCCCCTAAAGTGTTCCGCACTCAAAAATAAGGGCGTGTGGTGATATTCAAATATTCTTGTTGTATGATTCTGAACACCACTTCCAAGTATGCGAACGTGACGTGGCACTCAGCAGGTTTGAATGGTCTTTTATTCGATTATGTCTGATACTACAAATAAAATATTGCTTGTAGTAGCTTCCTAATCAGTTCAGTGGCCTTATGGAGTCTGTAGGTATTACTGATTTGTATTGTTTATCGCTTACCATGCGAAGGCGGCGCGAAACGAAGTTTATGAAAGGTGCGGGTCGTTTACTTACAAGCTCAACACCTCATTAGTGTTCAAAAACTAGTAGAAGCTGATATATAACACATCAATTGGAAATTTAGTGCTGTGTTTTGGGTCCCATGACTAGAGGTTACATTTCCGTCGTGAAGTGCAATAAACATTCCAGATTTAGCGTAACAAACACTATTGGTGTGCTGCCGTTAGATGAAGTCAACAGTCTACATATTCCAGTCGAGAATTCAGGATGACGCTGACTTCTGAGTATTTTCCGCACGACCTACGAAACTCATCTCGAAGCTGCAACTTCGCTGAACTGACCGACAGAGTCAATGATCCATAACAAAGTCATGTTCGTGATACATGACCCAAATTTGCGTGAGAAGCTTCCCAAAGCTAAATACCTTAGTTATGCAGGACATAACCAATCTGTAACTTTATTTAATTGGCTACCCAACAGAACGAGGTGTACTCAGGCTGAAAAACAAGGCGCCTCCACAAAAAACGTCCTCTTAAGTGCAGTTTCCGGTGTTCGAAAAAAACAAACAGAAAAAGCATGGGTGATCCCTCCGTCATATGAATCGGTATAACAAGAAAGTGAAATGTGTCTTCACAGAGCTAATTAAACGTTTATTGTGCATTGTTTTGTCGCAAGGGCAAAACAATCAATGCGATTGCAACAAATTGGAATATCACGCGAAGAACCGCAAGCCGGTCGAAACTTGCAGCCTGCTGCATAACCACAAAGGACGCACGCAAAGGACATACACAGGACGAGCGCGAACTAACTGCCGCAGTTGTTACTTCGCTGTGTTTGAACAGCACTCTCCTTTGGCAAACGCGGCCGCTGCAGCGAGCGAAGTGACCTTCGTGCACTCTGTAACTTCAACGTGAACTTGCGGTGAAATCAAAAGACGCACAAACCGCTCCGAACACGAGATACGCGAGTGGGCCTGGGCGACGACGTCCTGGAGGGCAAAGTCCAGGCGGGGGAGCGCGCGCATCGCAATGAGCGGGGCGACGACCTTTAAAGGGACACTGACTGAGCAAACCGATTTTTCGCGTATCAGTAAAGTACAATTTCCCAATCCCGACAACACCACTCTTACCGCGACACGACGCTTGGTAGGCGAGAAAACGCGCGAAAAGAAAATGCGGGTGGAGACGCCACCTTGAGATTCCCGCACCAAACACCGTGACGTCATAGATTCTGAAGGAGTCTACTGAGTCCTACATAGCTTCTAATCGACAAAAATGAGGTGCATTGTCATTTGTGGGTGCCATAGACCTAGCATACGAAGTTTCAAAAAACATTATCCAGCCAATGTCGCGAAAATACCAAACATACATTTGGAATAAGTAGGAGGAGTTATTTTCACTGCATTTCCAAGCAGAGGAAGTTATTTTCACTCTATTTCCAAGCAGACGCGTGGCTGTGTGGTAGAACACCTGGTTGCCGCCCAGACGACTTCGGTTCGATCCTCACTCAGACGCGAAAATTTTTATTATTTATTTTATTTGCATCTTTCTCGATTTTTCGGTCACATATAAGATGATCATTTTTTCGCTCACACGCAACGATGCCGACACCGACGCCGCAATTTCTGCGAAACGAATCTCTATCGCGTTAAAAAGAAAAGCGACACACTACATGTATACATTGATCCTGGGCATAAGAATGAGTTCTCATACGTAAATAGTGTCAGATGTCCAAACGTGGAAGTCTTCAGAGCAACCATTGCCAGTAAGGCGATGAATGGGGCTGGTTGGTTCATGGCGAAGTCTACCAGCGATAACCAAAACAGTGCATATCCAAGACCTCAGAGCGAGCTCCCCCGGCGCGAAATATTTTTTCCCGCCATCATGTGAATTACAATGCTCACCACGTTTTCCTGGATGGTGCCACATAAAAATGTGCATATTTGGCATCCCCGCTTGGTCGCTATCGTCTCCTGTCTCAGCTGTCTCGGCTCCTGCAGTATTTCTAAAAACACTGAGCGAAATTTTCAACAGGGCTATGGGCGGACGTTTTTACGTAGGTGACGCCAACGCCTGCGGGTGTACAAAAATTGCGACGAGCAAAAAACGACGTTTTGACCTTAAACAGAAACAATTGCACTGTCGGGATCGTGGAAATGAATTTTTATTGTGACGTCATCAGCAAAGACGGATTAAGACAGAATAACGTCACCTTGAGTATGTTCCTTACCTAAATGTAGCAGCCGGAGGACAAATCTACGGTGCACATGATGTTAGGTATTGCCAGGAGTTTGCGAACAACCTTCCACATTTCGCAGAAAGGGCTAAACTTTTGCGCGGTTTTATCGTAAAGGGGAAACAGTCCGAACCATTGGTAAACAATGCTAATAGATGCAGAAATATTACCACATGGCTCGGGAACGCTTATTTGCTGGGTGTTTCTAGTGTTGCAAGAGAATGAAAAATTTCTGCCGATGCTTCTCAGAATGGACTAGGTGACACCTCTAAATTCATGGCGACAGCTGGAGCTTTGTTGCGTATGCTTCGCACGTAATGAGAGAAACTGACGAACGCTATTCGAAATCATGATAGAGGCGACGTTCATTATGTGTGGTTGGATGGATGAATGAACTTTAATGGGTCCTTCGGAACGCGCTTTAGCACGTTGCGGGCCGCTCCCACGTCGGAACAGAAAGACCAAGTCTCTCCGCTGCGTCGCGGGCCCGTTGGACTGCCCATAACTGTTGTTCGAGTCCGAAGCTGGTAATAGCAGCCTCCCATTTGGACGGCGTGATGACTTCACCACAGCGTAACACGGGGCACCGCCAGAGCATATGTTCTAAGTTAGCTATATCCGCGCATAAGCAACATGTATTAGTTGGCTGTATTTCTGGATATAGCTTGTGCAATAGCGCGAGGTTAGGGTACGCCCCCGACCTGAAGTAGCCTGAGTGTCAGAGCCTGAGGTCTGCTTAATTTTCTGTGTGGTGGAGAGTATTGTCTCCGCGCCAGGCAAAAATGCTTTGTGAGTTCGTTATACGAGGTGGGAGGGTCCCGATTCTCCAAAACGTCAGCGCCGCGCCCCCCGATAGCTAAGCGGTTTACTAGTCCTCGCGCAGCTATGTGGGCTGACTCGTTGAGATTGGGCGGGGGCTCCCTCAATCTGTCCCATGTGCGCTGGGAACCAAACGTGTGTGTGTGGCTCAATCTCCTTGTCCCGAAGGATCCGCAAAGCCGGTTCTGAGATGGTGCCCTTGGCAAATGCTCTGACCGCCGATCTCGAATCGCTGTAAATTGTGGACCTCCTGTTGTCCAGCAAGGCCAACGCAATCGCCACTTGCTCCGCTATTTCAGCCTCCGTCATCCGGACCGTTGTCGAGTTTATGATACTGCCCTCATGTTTGATGCTCACTACCGCATACGCCTTCCCCTCGGGATACTGGGCCGCATCGACGAAGCAGCTGTCCCATGCGTGTTCGTGAGCCCTTTCTAGTAGAGCCTTTGCCCTGGCCCGTCTCCTACCCACGTTATGCTCTGGATGGACATTTCGCGGGATGGGCACAACGGTGATTTGTTCTCGCTGTTGAAGAGGAATGCTGCAGAAGCGAGACTCGATTTCCATCGGTGGAATCCCTAACTCCCGCAGGATGTTCCTACCGGAACGCGTGGTGGACAGCCTGGCGAATTGCGCCCTCTCCTGTGCCTCCGCAATTTCTTCCAGCGTGTTGTGAATGCCGAGACGAAACAGCCTGTCCGAGCTTGTGTACATGGGGAGCCCGAGAGGTCTCTTGACAGCCTTCCTGATTAACGTGTTGAGCTTGCCACGCTCCGACCTCTGCCAGTTGTGCATGGCTGCAACGTAGGTAAAATGGCAGATCACGAAGGCGTGCACCAGCCTTACGAGGTTGTCTTCTCGAAGTCCCTGTTGCCGGTTGGCAACCCTTCTTATCAGTCTGATGGCATTGTCAGTTTTTCTGGCGAGTCTCGTTACCGTCAGGTTATTGGAGCCGTTCGATTCGATGGTCATACCCAGAACCCGGAGGGAGTCCACCCTGGGGATCAAGCAGCCCTCACCTGTCCTAAGAGCGATGCTGACGTCCTCTAATGGCTGCCACCCTTTCGGTTTGGGGCCCCTGCGCTTGGGCCTGTACAGAAGCAGTTCCGATTTCTGCGACGAGCACCGAAGACCAGTCGGTTTTAGGTAGTTCTCCGTGACCTCAATGGCTTCCTGTAGTACAACCTCTATTCGTCCATCGCTGCCTCCAGTACACCATATGGTGATGTCGTCTGCATAGATAGTATGATTAATTCCATCGACTTCGGAGAGTCTTTGAGACAAACCGATCATGGCGAGGTTAAAGAGAGTCGGGGATAAGACTGAACCTTGCGGCGTCCCTCTGAAGCCAAGCCTTACCGGGGTCCGAAGTGAGGTCGCCCATCTTGAGAATAGCCTCTCTGTCGGTCAGGAATGATCTTGTGTAGTCGTGGAAGCGCTTGCCAAGCCCAAGGCTCGAGATCTGACTCCACACGAAGTGGTGGAGAAAGGAAAACGTTGTCGAATGCCCTCTCCAAGTCCAGTCCCAGTATGGCTCTTATGTTCCTTGTGTTACTATCGATGACTTGGCCTTTGATGAGTTTCATGGCGTCTTGCGTCGAGAGGCCTGCCCTGAAGCCTATCATGTTGTGGGGGGTAAATATCGCGTTCCTCCAGGTATCTGGTAACCCTGTTCAGGATGGCGTGTTCGGCCACCTTACCCACGCACGAGGTCAGCGAGATGGGCCGGAGGTTGTCGAAGCTGGGAGGTTTGCCCGGTTTGTGGATGAGGATGGTGGTGGCCGTCTTCCAGATCTCCGGGACACTACCACTCCTCCACGCCTGGTTGACGACATCCGTCAGGGTACTCCACCGACCTGTCATCCAAGATTCTCAAACCCTTGTTCGTGATCTTATCTGGACCCGGGGCCGACCTGCCGTTTAAGTCATGCATTGCCTGCCTGATCTCCTCGCTTCCAAATTCCGCGTCCAGTTCTGGGTTAGCGCCCCCCTCCGTAGTCGGGGGCAGGAGGTGGCGGGCCGGAGGCGATTGGTAGGTACTTCCCAACCAGTTCTGCCAGTACCTGATTGTCCGATGATTTTTGCCTAGCTGCATGTAGTATGCGAGTCAGCGCACATCTCTGGTTTGATTTGGTGTTCGTGTCGTCCAACAGGTGCTTTAGGAGGTTCCAAGGGCCTGCCCTCCGCATCTGTCCGTCTACCGAATTGCAAATCTCGTCCCATTGTTGTTTAGAGAGGACCTTACTGTGTTCCTCAATGCTTCCTATTGACCTCGGCAATCTTCTTGCGAAGCCTGCGATTGAGGCGCTGCCCTTTCCATCTGGCCAAGAGGGACTGTTTGGCCTCGAGAAGATGAGCCAGTCTTCTGTCCATCTTTTCTACAGGGAGGTCCGTGGTAACCTCCTTAGTGGTAGCCTGTATGTCCTCTCTTATCTGCGCCGTCCAGCGTTCGAGGTCGAGCTTCTCCTCGCCCTCAGGCCTCTCCTCTCTTAGTTTGTCAAAATAAAAAAAGCCTGCAGACCCTACGCGAGTCGGGAATCGCCTTCCTGCCAAGTAGTCAGCGAGTAGGTGCCTATTGTACATTTTTGGGCTTTAGTAAACCGGTACGAGGTGAACTGACGCGTTTGTGTAAATGGAGTAGTGTGCATATCGTGGGCTTAGCACCCACGTCGACAACACTGGCGCATAAAGAATACGGCACCAGTGGAGCCCGATTCCCAACGAGGTGCGCATGAGGCCCTATTACGCTATCGCGTTCTGCTCTGCGAGCGAAGCTGAAGCATCCTCCATGTTTTTCACATGACTATTGATAGTTTAAAAATTTGGCCAAACAGCTTGGTGAGTTGCGTATGGTGTGCAAATGCTGTCCTTTTAAATCAGCTTTTTCCTGAAAGCTTGTTTGCTTGCCAGTGCTTCAGAAGATCACTGTCGTGGATGGAGTGAAAGCCCTAGATTGGGCTGCTGAGTGGGGAAACGTAATTTTCCAGGAGTATTTTTCGATCTGCCGGCGGATATACCTCGATTTAGATTGCGCACCTTTAAGTTCACCAGCTAACTTCGCTCTGCATGTCTGCCAAAAATGCGCGCGCTTTGTTTTAAAGTTTCTTGAAGTCCTTGTACTCTCCTGTCCATCGAAAAGCCAGAAAACCGCCGGATTGAGTTCTATGCCGCTGAATTTCCACAGGCAATAATCTTGTCGTTTATTTCATAAATGCTTAACTTTTCAAACATTTCATTTCAAGACTGGCTTTTCCACGAATTTTTAGCATGTTTGGATGACTACTGCAAGTAGGGTTGCGAAGTGCCCATTAGAACACTTATATTGCATTTGCGAAGTGGCGAAGTACACACTATGCATCTGTAAGACAACGAATATGACGTTTGCAAAGTGTACACTAACGGATGACAAAGACAAAAAAACTGGAAAAAGTTCCCTGACTGCGAATCAAACCCACGACCATTCGGTGTGCGACGATAGGTGCCCGGTGCTCTTTCCACTGCGCTAGGGACGCATATACACGACACCCAAGAAACGCGCCCTATATCTCCCACACGTAAGCTGCTCTTGGTTGGCGGGGCTATCCTGTGCGGGGTAGTGCCGTCGCCTGGGTGCAGTCAAGAAATGCGTTAAGGCCCTAACGAGAGCCGATAGGAGCGATTCGGGGACGACGCAGTTAAGGCGTCTTGATGCCAGTGAGGAGAGCTGGCCGCTCTTACACCGAGTAGTAGTATTAGTAGTAGTAGTAGTAGTAGTAGTAGTAGTAATAGTAGTAGTAGTAGTAGTAGTAGTAGTAGTAGTAGTAGTAGTAGTAGTACTGTTTAATAAGAAATGACGTTCAATTTAGCAGGCAAATAGGGAGCACTGAACAGCGTCAGGGGAAGGGGAAGTGGGAAATATAGAAGATCTCAGAAAAGAGAAAGAGAGAAGAATAAACAGCTGGGGTGTCGTCCTTTAATGGTGGCGGCCGATGGTCAGGGAGTGTCCACAAATTTGCGGGCGCCTAACGGTAGGCGTTGATTGCGGTCAAGGACACAAAGTCCAGGAGGCTGTGGAGAGCGCGGAGGTTGGGAGGCGAAGGGAACAGCAGGCCATTGATGGTCAAAGCAGGGAGGCCCCGTCAACTTAACCCATTAAGGACCACGAGAGAACTACTCGTCCGATTTTATTCACATTTTGCTTATTTAATTAACCACAACAGATAACCACACGTGCAAATTTTCATAGAGTTACGTGTGTTTCTTCAGGAGTTATGATACTGTACTATAAATAGTACGCTGGGCCTTCGAGATAGCAACGGGCAAGGTGACTTGATGCAAGAATGGTGAGTACGCTGGGCCCTTGCGAAACGAATAACAAAGTTATCTTGGCCCATGCAACTTAATGAAGGATTAGTGCTTTAGGGAAAGCGTAACGTCACGCTTTTCGCGACACCATTTTGATGTATTTTGGCAGAATTCAACTGTTTTGCCGGCTTCTTGTGAAAATGTCTATATGGATAGAGGGTAATAGCAAGCACAGTGGAATCTGGAGAGCTTTGATACTTCTCTGGGGTACAACAAGGTGTAGTCAGTGTTTTGCTGTTATGCGACTAAAGGACAATAGTCAACGCGTAGAGGGTCCGCTATAACCTACAATGTGGTAGCAGACCCTTTATGCGTTGTCTGCGTCTATTTCGATCATCTGGGTAAATAGGGGCTGGTACCACTTTTTCTCAGGGATGAAAATTCTCTAGTCATTCGCAGCTTGATCGTAGAGCTCAAACTCCCTCATGGCATTGTTACTTCGGATGAAGAAGGAGGACAGTGGCACTACGTTTTTTCTTCTTTTTCAGTGAATGGCCACCACGATACAGAGCATAGTGACTCAACTGTGTAGTCTTTCGTCAGCATAGCAATTATGTGGTTGTCTTTGCCATTTTCGAAACAAAGCTGCTTTCTTGAGTCAAAACAGAAGTTATCTTACCCACGTTCCTTTCGTTCCATGTTTTTCTTTTTTCATCTTTAGCAAAGAGCATCCATTCGTACAATCGTCATTCCCCTCCTCCTCCTAAGTTCCCATGTTAGGGTCAGAATCGCCAATTAAAACGTCAAGATGGTCTCGTATATTCACAGCGACATCTTTCGCAGCCTCACGAGTCTGAGATAACCGAAAAAAACGGCATTCATAACAAAAAAAAAAGCCTGTTGAATCTATGATGCAACGCACAACAAGAGTTACATGTATGCTCCCACGAAGTCCCAGTGTACTAAATAAAGTACAGCAGCATTTGATTACTCCTCACAGCAAAACTATGCACTCTATAGGCTTCTCGCGCTTTGCAGGGATTGAATTGCTCTTCCTGAAGCAGAAACAGTCCGTTTTTCGAACATATAAAATGTAAAACTTGAAATTAATTTAGAAAAAGTAGTACTGACCACGTGCGTTTAACAGGCTCTCATTTTCCTAAAGTTTGACGACTCATAAATTGGAAAAAACGTAACTGAGTCAATATTCCAAATTAGGATTTTCTTGCTGCAACCTTTGGCATCAGAAATTGTAATGAGCAAGATCAGAATATTCTGTTTTGAATTTTCTATGCCCGAAAAAGGAAGTGTACTTTTTAAAGTACAGTGGGCCCTAATGGGTTAAGGCAGTGGTGTGCCCTGAGCCAGGGGCTTAGCCAGAAATTTTTTCGGGGGGGGGGGGGGGGGGGGGGCACCTCTTTGATTTAGGGGGGGGGCACCTCCTTAAAATGGTCATTTTTCACTCTGTATGCCATGGCGAAAAAAAAATTTCAGGGGGGGGGCAAGGGCCCGGTGTGCCACCCCTGGCTACGCCACTGCCCTGAGCGTTCCTGCGCCAACGCTGCGCAAATACAGACAAGGTGCTGAAGAGTCTCGGGGCCACTGCAACGTTCACAGGCCGGTGAGGGGGAGCATCCATTGGCGTACAAGAGCGCAGCTGTCCGAACCGTGGTTACGTTCTTTGACTTTCTCGTCGTGTTAGCTTTTGACGGCTCGTTGTCCGAGTAGTGCAGCTCTCACACGCACTAACGTTGTTTCTCCGCCGCCCACTACTTTGAGTCCGACTAATTAAAGTGCTGCAATGAGCGCTGCAGATACGAAACGATTTCAACGGGCGAATGCCAGGGCTTTGGTGGAGCGAGACAGAGGACGGCGGGAAGTGGAATGCCTTCGCGAATTCTTAGCAGAAGCTATGAACCTCTGCCTCCAGTGTTGCTAAATAGCAGTGTGGTAGTGTGTGCATCAGGACAGGAATAGGCTACCCTAAATAATCTGGAGCGCACGCTTTGCTGTTCCTCTCAATTGACGCTTTGAAGGAATTCATATGGAGTTCCAGTGTTTACTAAGTGCTTCTTGAAACCATCTTTGTGCAGGATTCACAATATACGATGTGCTGGTATATGTCAACAAATTCAGCTACCACAACGGTTAAATATCATCATGGGCGTCATCGGGATGGAGATGTGCCACTAGGCGTCAACATGGGTGCATCTACGTCAAACGATGCTGGCGCTGTCAAACACAGACAGTGTCAAGTTCTCATATATCAATGCACAATAAACGGAGGAGGAGGAGGAGGAAGAGGAGAAAAGGAAGGACAGGGAGGTTAGCCAGTTCTCAGACTGGCTGGCTACCCTGTGCTGGGGAAGGGGGTAAGGGGATTAAAAGATGACAGAAAAGAGATGTTATTAAAAGGAGAAAAAAAAACACTAATACGATAAACGACACTGCTTGGAGTCTGTCTCTGAGACCAGTTGCCCGCAAGAAGCGCAACAAAGCTCTCAATGCCTTGTGTGCCGAGGACGGTCTCGGCTAGTGTCCTAATACCCGTTCCTCCGACAATGGACGATTGTCCAGTCCATCTAGCACCTTTTTAAGTTCTTTTCTTGGCGCCCTGAAGCGAGGACAGTCACAGAGAAGATGGGCGACGGTCTCCTCGCAGCCACAGTTGTCACATGTCGGGCTGCTGGCCATTCCGATTCGAAACGAATAAGCATTCGTAAAGGCCACCCCGAGCCACAGGCGGCACAAGAGCGTCTCCTCGGCTCTTGGTCTCGTCTCCTCGGCTCCAGAAGACGGAGCTGTAGATTTGGGTCCAAGTTGTGAAGACGGGCGTTGGTGAATTCCGTCGAGTTCCACTGTGTCAGTGTCAGTTCCCGTGCAAGTGAACGAAGCCTCGTAGCGGCGTCACCTATGTATGTGAATACGCTTTTTGACTTTCGTGCTATCCTGATTGCTCTGACGAAGGGATAACACGTCGCTTTTTGTTTTCCAGTATTGCAGTGTTGCCCATGCCTGATATTATTTCTGTTTGCTGACGCATGGTCTTGTTCTTTGAGAACATCAAATCTTTCTTTTGTCTCGGCGTCTTAGGAATAAAGGCGCTCACGACGGCGTGTAGCTCTGATGCTGGCGGCAAGCTTCCATGTTAATCCAGGTGAATTGAACGGCACCGTCTGTGTCCATGACCATTCGCCCGAATGGCTCTCGCACAAAAAAGCAACTTTGCTTAAACAGTGAGGCTGTTTAAGCTAGTCGTAATGTGTTCCGACTAGGGGTGTGCGAATATCAAAATTTTCGAATACGAAACGAATACGAATACTTAGCTTCGAATACGAATGGAATATCGAATAATCAAGGAATGCGATTTTTTTCACCAGTAATCTTTTACTTTACCATATATTTATGTTGAAAACAGTACATTTGTTAGCTATTCTTTATTGCACAAAAAATGTCACCATCTGTACTTGCCAGGAAGCACATGACTGCAATAGTTGAGCTTGTGACTGCGATGTCTTGGGTTCAATTCACATGCTGAACAAACTTTTTCTATCTTTTTTTTTATGTGGTAGCACTTTATTACAAAAAAGCTTAATTTTTGTACCTGCAATGATGACTAGTGCGTAAGATGACGCTGGTTTGATTCCTGCCATGGCAACCGTATTCTGATGAGGTGAAATGTTAAATTTAGCGATTATTTAAGCATACTCGTGGGTGGTAACAATTCATCCAGGTTCCCGCGCTATCAGTTTTGGCTCGGGAGGCCCCACATTTTATCGTTTTCTTTCAACTACACAGCATTACTCATTATCTGGCTTGCCTCCGTTCCCATTCTCGAGAACTGCGCGCTCGCCATTTTCCTATCAAGAGTGCTTTGTCATGCTGATAGCCGCACGATCGTGACCAGGAGTACCGGGTGCGCGGTGATAACGCGAGGAAAGCACGCGAGATAGATGACTACTGATGCGTGACAGAAAGACGCCTCAAATACGCCTTTTTGTTAACGCAGCCACAACTCCCTGCGGCGACGGCACCATTTTGCCGCATTGCGACCGCCTTCGGCCAACGCCTCCTGTATTTTATCAATGCCGTGCGAAAGCGCTCGGACGCACGAGTGACGCAAGCAGCCCTACCCTTCATGTGGCGTCGCATCACGACCATTCCCTGAACTAAGGCGGACCAGCAGCTCCCATTGAGGGGCGATCGTTTGCACTGGCATTGAATAAAAAATTGAAGCACACTTTGTACATTCCAAAGTGTGTTCTGCGAAAGCGTGTGGCCATTCCACTGACTATGCCATATCTTTTTTTCTTTTACACTGTCGGTGTGATAAGACACAAACCGAATGGGTGTGAGTTTTCTTCAATTTTTTACCGCGAATCGCAGCGAGACGCGAGACTTTTCTCGCGCTTTGCGCATCGTGTAAACGCCATCCGCGTTCCAGCTCTTAAATTGACGGACCCTTTGTAAATTGGAAAGTGTATTCCGTGAACGCCTGGGTCCATTGAGACGGCGTCAGTCAGAATGATTGCAAACTCTGGGCACAGCGACGCCACGCAAGCAAAGCGCGAGCGCTATAGAGTCCGACGCGACCGGCGTCCGTCTGCGCATCCCCCGCGGCCACCTGGCTCCGTGCCAGAGCTCGGGTGGACGGACGGACGGACATGGACGGATGGACGGACGGACGGACAGACGGATGGATGGATGGATGGACGAACAGACAGACAGACGGACGGACAGACGGACGTCCGTCCGTCCGTCTGTCTGTCTGTTCGTCTGTCTGGACGGACAGACGGACGGACGGACGCCGGACGGACACAGGACGGACACCGGACGGACGTGAGTACGAGACATTAAATGCTTTCGCCTTAAAGATTACACCCATCTCCCGCTAAAGGGAACCATGTGTAGATGCGAAGCAGCGGCCGCTAACGCTTACACTGGCGGCGGCGTTGACGCTGGCGCTCATCGCAGCGTTGCACAGGAGAGAAACCTGGGGGGCGCAAAGCATGCAGTGATGGACCGGTGTTTCCTACTGGAACATTCCAATCACTGCTAATGGGCAATGAGAGACAGAAGACTCGAAAGGAAAGGGCTCGATGTGTTTCTGAATGCGTCGATGTGCTTTGCAAGTCCCAGGAATCCGCCTCGAGAATTGGCAGAACCTGTCGAATTCAGCCAGTAGTCGATTTCTGAAGAGAGAATAAGTTCAAATGAATGACGGCCGACAAGGAAGGTTTTTTTGTGCTTCTGAATGAGCAAAAATTTTCGGGAAAAGCTTCAGTCGCGCTGGCAAAAAAACTTTAAAGAGCTGGTCAGCGACCCTACGAAAGTAAAAAAGAAAGCTAAGAAGTTGTTGCAGGATATGAACCTAGACCGGCTATCTAGGGGAGTGTCACAGACAAAAAAACATGGTTTAGATAAACTTTTCACTATGAAAACACACAAGCCTGAACTACCCTTTCGCACTAACGTCTCAGAAAAAAACACTTGGGAGCACGTCGTTTCGGGATATTTGCAAAAGCACCTTACCGGGCTTCGCATAGAAGATCCCTTTAGGGTGAAAAATTCGGAAGAAGTGGTCGCCTTTTTACGCAGAGGAGAGCTTCGACGTTGCACAGCCTTAAGCGTTGATGTAACAGACCTTTATTACTCCCTTCCGCAAGAGCAGCTGATGTGTAGTGTAAAAGAGTGCATCGCAGAAAACGACGAATTGAATTTCAGAAATGAAAGTGGTGTGCCAGTGGATTCCTTTCTTGAGCTCCTGTCATTTTACCTGCAGTCCACTTTCCTCCTTTGGGGTGAAAAATTAATGATTCAGAGGCAAGGCATGTGTATCGGGTCTCAATTAGCGCCCGTTCTGAGCGAAATATTTCTAGGTAAGGTCGACCGAATTTTGAAAGGCGCCATGACCGCAGGAATAGTAAAAATCTTCAGGTTCGTAGATGACTACTTAGTCATTACGCGGTCGCAGAATTGGTCTGATGATGTTAACAGGATAGTTCTTACCTTTAAAGAAGGTGGAATGGGATTGACATTCACATACGAGTTGCCTTCTAATAATGAAATCCAGGTTTTAGACTTAAAATTAAAATTCAGTCCGGAACACCTGTGTTGGGAATACCACCCTAGATCATGCAAGCCCATACTACATTTTTCGTCAGCTCATTCGAAACTGGTAAAAAGGGGAATAGCCGCTACATGCTTGGGTTCCGCCCTCAGAAAGTTGTGCCACCACATCGCGCAGCTCAGCTTTTCACGGCAGCTAGACAGGTTAAAAGAAGCGGGTTTCCCAAAGGCCACAGTGATTTCCGTTTGTGAAGGGCTTTTCAAAAAGTTGAAGAAAGGCAAGCCTCAACATGACCAGGCCTTAAGTGAGAAGAAAGAAATAATCTCCGTTATCCCTTACGCACACCGCATGGCACATGGCTTAAAGAAGGTAGCATCCAAATATCACGTACAAGTAATCTTTTCCGCGAAGAACAGGTTATCCAACTTACGCACTCTGGCCAACCAACCTAAGCGCAAACCATTCACATCGTGTCAGGTTAAACACACTCGTAAATACGTTCCTTGCTCTTTGGGGGTTATTTATGCAATTCCGCTCTCTTGTGGCAAGGTACATTACGGGAAAACTGAGCGATGTTTAAATATACGCCTCAGAGAACACTGCGGTGCTGTAAAGAATGCTACAACTTCCAATTTGGCGGCCCACTGCTGCAGATGTAAATGCGAACCCTTGTTTCAAGATACTACCGTGATGTACAAAAATAAAGATCAAACAAGCAGACAGATTATTGAAGCTTATCATATGCACGTGGATTCCGCTCGTTGTGTCAGCCAAACCTCGATCGCCCTGCATAAAAAAGAAATAGAATTTTTGCATCGCTTGTTCCCGCGCTTCTCTTGTTTATCTGGCAGTCACCATGTGACTTAAACGCGTTTTTTTTCGTGCTCGAAATAAAGTTTTCAGTTGAGAGTCAGCGCTCGTCTCGCCCGTTTCTTGTGTTTTGTCTGTGCCGCGCTGCACATTTACCCGAACATGTTAATATACCAACTCGCCCAGATCGCCGCATTAGTTCGTCAACCGGTAGCCAAAATCTAGAGGGTCTTTAGAGGCATGCGTACGCCACTCCAACAGCTTCACCCTTTCGCTACACTCTCCTTGCACGGGAGTTCCTTGCACGAAAATCCCTCAAAGAACTCTCAGAAGGATACTGCGCACTGCTATCGGCAACTTCAATGCCTTGGACCTCTTCTGCAGACAATCAGTCTGACAACTCACGAGCGGCAGTGCCAGCATTGGACTTGCCTTTCACAATTGAATAACTAAACACTGCTATCAGTGTATCAAACAGGCACACATCACCCGGTCGCGTGTTTCCGTATCATATCCCCTGAGATGTATGGGGCGAATGCTGCGCCGCTATTGGCTGGAAGTGGTCACGTGATCCAAACGCGCTTCCGGTATTTTTTGTTTATTTTTGTTTCGCTTCAAGCAAGATGGCGGCGCCCGTGTGTCGTTTGTTTAGCGCTGAAGCCGTAGAAATTACGCCGAAATGTTTGGGCTTTTCGCTGACAAGTGTCGCTGAAACGGGTTGTGTTTTCACGCAGCTGGTTCGCTCCGATTTTTTCTTTATTACGCGTTCGTTTGGGCTGCCGGCCGGCGAAGAAGACGCGGGACTTGTACTACTTCGGATGTCAGCTGTTTTAAGGTAAGTAGTTGTCTCACCTGTGGAACTTACGCTGCGGTCTTCGTTCTGCGCGTCGTAAGCTTAGACGAGGCGAATTTGTTTCAAAGTTACTGTCGTTTTGTGACAGGGTGCTGGTTCTCGCTACACCGCGCGCTCTCCCAAGGGTCCTTTGCCATAATATTTCTTTTATATCACGCGGTGCACCGTCTTCCAGGTTGCGCGCTGTTGGCGTACTCAGTAGTGCTTATGAAACGCATGTAGTAGTAGCGGTTGGAGCGTAGGCGTTCGCTAGATGCAACTACGCATTTACGCAGTACACTGAAATGCGCGTAGCGGTGCCTTTTTTTTTTGCACAGAGCAGACTAGTGGGATGCTGTCTACATTCAGCAGGTAAAACTACCCGGAAACACGAAATCGTCTTTCGAAAATAGCAGCTTTGGCTGTCCGGATTATCTCTTCGCCAGTCCGTAAAACTTCAAAGCCCTCGATAGCTCTATCACATTAAAAGTAGAAAGCGCAGTTCTCTCAGACTGACGGCTAAACTAACGTCCAAAAATGTTTTGTGCTGTTTTGAAAAAATTGACATATGAAGCAGGAAATGGTACATGCCGCCCTAACGCATATCTTTGTCATGTTGAATCAGACATGAGTCCAAGTAGTAGTGTCCACTGTTGCCCATGCAACATGAATATTCGAAATAAAAGTGTATTATTGTGAAACAAGACATGGCTATTGAATTCAAGAACATAATTGGACAGTACAGACACACGTGATCTTTGCAGACACAGTTATTGGAAATATTGTACACATTCCTTTTATTACTGTCACTGAACGTATTACACAAGTGTTCATAATACAAATATTGACAAATGAACAGTAAAAAATATACTTTGCACGAAAAAAAGAACTAGCAAAAAGTGTAGTGAAATAATACACAGTATGAAAAGACAGACATGTTCACTTATTAAAAAATATATAAAATGCTTTTAATTCATGCACTTCTGAAAATGGAATCATTTGTGAGTCATTGCACGTGTCTGTCTCCTTCTGTCTGTCTTTTCGTGCCGTTTGTCACTTCACTGTACTTCAAGACCAATTAGCCCACAAACAAGCATTAACTGCAAAAAAGCTTTCCTCGGCTGGCATGTTTTGAAATAAATGACTATGTGAAAGAAGAGTACTTCACAACGCATGTTATCTAAGACATATTGTCATGATTACATTGAAATAACACTTCTGGTCTCAATTTAACATACCATGCAGCAGCCAAACTTAGATGACAATTAAGGATGATCTTTTATTCGAAGCGGGATTAGAACACCACAATATGTGAAGCGGTGGTAAATTTTGAAATGAACTGTGTGTTCTAATACCTTGCCCAGATGCCACAAAATTGCACCAGGATGCCATCCACAGACACATATGTGCTCCTACCCCTTTCTCAAATAGTGTGTTCCCTCGTCCAGTTCATCCAAATGCACAGTCTGCTCAATGTAGATTTCTTTACAGTTTTTCTGCAGCTTAGTTAGTCTTAATCCTTCTCCTAGTGATTTTTCGCATGGTACAGCAAAAGCTCGTTAATTCGAACTCGGTTTTGAGTTCGAGCTGATGCCCTGGCCCCTGTGTATTTCTATGGGGGAAAACACCCGATAATTTGAACGCATCCGTATCCGCAACGGTTAATTTGAACTGGGAGCCCCTTGTTTTCATCCCTCCCTCGCAGAAGTCGGCCCACAGTGATCACAATGTGTTGCAAAACCAAGCCTAACCGAATTTACTAGAGATGCAAAACAATAAAACAGCAGCATTCCTCAGAAGATGAGAATTTGTACGCAGTGCTGGAGCTCTTCAGCAAGCTACAAACGATGCCCA